>PITA01003995.1:38098-130253 GCA_004023965.1 Spilogale gracilis
GGGGGGGGGGGGGGATTGTGGAAGTAGTTTGCCCCCGGGAATAGAATGAGTTCCGTGAATAGCTGCCGCTCCGGGGCTGTGTGGGGGCTGTGGGTGTGCACTGGGAGAGAATGGAGGGGAAGGGGTTAAGGCGGAGATGACACTGCTGGCATGAATAGTGGTCTTGGTGCTACATTCATTATTGTCTCTGGTCGTAATGATGTGTAACTGTCACTTGCTACAGTGCCTGGTCCATGGAAGTAGCCAGGGGCTAGCCCGTGGCTGTTATTTTCAGTTATGGGGGATCCGGCCGGAGTTGACAGGGGCAACTTTGCACGTCCACCCCAGCCGGTAAGCCCGCGGAGACGGCGTGGGAGCCACTTCTTGCCTTAGAAGCTCGCTCCCAGGACTCGGACTTGACCTCCGCGACATTAGTTGGTGTTCATGTTAGATGCTCCCCTACGGGGAGAATCAATCCTGCTTTTGTTGAGTAGAGAGCTGCCTATTAGAACTTTGAAAACTTTTATCTTTGGGGAAAAGGGTGGGGTGCACTCAACAGTTCTGTTTCGAAGTGCATTTAAGGCAAACGCTTGGAAAAAGTACCAATTCCTTTGTTATATGCCCTGCAGCTTCCCAACCCCCTTCACCCTGCGCTTCGAGTTTTGCATACTTTAATAGTAATACCCTTAATTTAGCTGATAAAAACTGACTGTGTTGAGTTAAAGAGTATTAGTACAACGGAATGTGTAATCTGGATAAACAGTTTGTATGGTTATATTGTCAGCTCTCTAATTTAACTGTACAGATGGTTTAAGTATCGTTCTGTATGGATTGTTTTAAGCAATTCCACTGGCTAATAGAATTCTCTGTCGAGCATTCCGATATTTTATTTTATATCATTTTAATATTCTGTTTCTCAGTAACACCAAGGAGGTGAGCAGATCTATTTACATTTACTGCATGTGCGTCCAGTGGCTTTAGTAGACATCTGTCAATCAAATAACGTCATTCCGCAAATCCACCTAGACGCCTCCAGGCCCTTTTCTTACTGGAGGATAGAGTTGTTTAGATAAGTAAATGCTTTGAAATAAATTTGGTAGCTTAAACGGGGCACAGTTCGTGATGGGAATAGGAGTGGTCACTTTGAAGAGTGGGTGTATTCCGTCATCTAAGAAAAGCTCTTTGGAATTGGCATTTAATAAAAACAGTGACACCCCCCAGGAGCCTGATTGTGCCGTTTGTAGACCTCATTCACATGTTGTTTACATATTTTTAAAACCACATAAAAATTGGTTGTGATAAAGGGGTATACTTCCAGGTTAGAAAATGTTTAACTGTGGAAGCTTAGTAGACCTGGGATGTTGAAGGACAAATATTTCAGTTGCATAAGTTGTATCTCTTGCTGCAGCCTGGTCAATGTGAAGACTAGCTTGAGTTTGGTAAGCTTCTTTGGGTTGGGGAGAGAGCAGTTAGAGCATAGACGTATTGGCAGACGTTTGTAATATATTTAGGAGAGAGGTTTATTATTCTGTCTTGTAATTCATAACTATTATGAAATATATGAAGGCTGGTAAAATTTGGAAGTTTTAATTTATGAATTAAAACTGTCACTAATGTAGTTTTGTCAGATTTGTCATTCTTGAGGGCTTTCTGTTTTTGAGTTGCTTCAGTTATTTATTACTTAGTAATGCATATTTAAAAGAAACTTCATTCAGATAAACTTTATTTTGGAATGCTTTGTCTTACTGTTTATTGAATGAAAATTGTTGTGCCAATGAGCCCTTAATATTTTTTCTGCAGAAAGTTCTTTTTCAGTAACCAAATGTCATTTGGGACAAGACTGGTACTGCTGTAGCATTTGAGACCTTGACCTTAGCAACTCTTGGCTGGTGGTTGTTTACTACAGCTGCAGCCTGTGTGTGTACAGGAAGGGAAGGGACTGCAAACAGTACTGCGCTCCCTCTCTCCAGGCCGAGGGAAAAACAAATCAGGATGCTTGACGTTCATTCATTCCGAAGAGTGTGCATCAGGCATATAATAGCAATAGTGTTCTGGTCTTTTAAAAATATATGTGTTCCTTGGGGATTACTTCCCCACCTCCTGTGAAAAGTAAACAAGCACTTTAACAGACTGAGTGAGTTTTAAATGTTATATCCTGAAGCAGGCTGTTGTCAGCCTAATGAAATAATTTGGTCTTAAACATAGGTGGTTTTATTTTATTTTGTTTTTTGTTTTTTCCTTTCTGCAAAGAGGACACAAGTGCTTAGGCCTTTAGGCCTACACTGAGGGCATTTTGAACTCCAGCCAGTGTTGGTTAATCTAGACTATTGAGTAACCTTACCAGTGAGGTGATATTGTTAAATAGTTGAACATATAAAGGCCCTGGTGTTTTTACCATCGTACAAAATGGAAAGTGTGGAATTTCATATTTATGTGAATTTCACTGGTACAGTCACATTAAGTTGGGGGTGCGAAAGGTTTTCTTTATGTTGTAAGAGAAACAGTCTTCTTAGAGTGTTAACTTCATAAATGCAACTGTAGATGATTTGTGGATTAAAGCAACATAGTTGTATTCTACAATATTAGAGGCAGGAACTCATTTGAAAAGTTATTTTTTTTGATAAGGACGTCTCCCCACTCCTGCTTCCATGTTGATTAATGAACAGGAGCTAAAAAAACCTACACTGATTTATTAGAATTGACACCCATGATTATCTTTTTCTTTGTAGAAAACAACTTTTGTTTTTATAAAGAATTCCTAAAATAGGTTGCAGTTGCTTACCTTTATCATTTCCATTTTGAAAATACCATATGCCAGTAGAGTGGAAGTACCTGTATTTTTGCCCGATGTCCATTTATTTTCTGCTTTAAATTTTATATTTATTTTTTCAGCCTACAAATTACACGCAGCTTTCAATCTTAAGTATGTACAAAATGTAAGGGGAAAAATATTAACATTAAATCACTGGCAACACCCTATAAACCACAGCTTAACTCATCCACCACAACCACAGCTTCCAAAATCAAAATGCGAGTAAACAGATGGGCCTTGCCCTGTGCCCAGGAGGTCAGCAGCCTTAGGCTCCCTGAGATCTGCTGTGTTTCTAGATCCCAAAGCCGCCCAGAGAACTGTCTGACTTCAACAGGCCAGAATTCATTTTCCTGGCCTAGACCAGCCACACCCCATCTGATGTCAGCTTTTGAGTTCTTGCGGTGGAGAACACATGCTGCGGATTAAATGGTTGCTTTCTCTATATATTCTCAGTAATTATGTTACAAAAGGATTTTTTGGTTTGGGGTGTTTATTGTCATAAAAGTGGCTACTTGAGTAGTCCTGTTGCTCCATAAAAATTTGTTTTGGTCTGGCAGTAGATTATAGGATATTCACCCGAAAAACTCTACTCTGGTATGGTCTGTCTTCCTGTCTTTTTTTCAACTTAAAGTCCTGCTTCTCTTTTGTGCCTAATTTCATGGTATATATTTTTGAATATCAACATAACTGGACTGGTCCAAACAGTATCGCTTTTTAGGTACAGATGGTGTAGCAGAAAAAGCCCTTGCCGCTGCCCTGGTGTATGGCAGGTGAGAAGCAGTTGTAGAGCTTTGGGATGGTTTCCCAGTCCCATCAGAGGTGATAGAGGCGGCCCCTATTACAGCAGACCGGCCTTGACAACCAGGAATTGTGTTCCCAGTGCTACATTCACCACATTTAGGAGTTTTCAGAATAATTCCTGGCATGATGTACATGTGCAATTATATATATGTGTGTGTATTTGCTATTTTATGTATGTATGTACTTGTGTGTATACATAGAGTATTTATGTTTGTGAATGCAAATTTTTATATTGCTTTCTGTGTTGGTATATATGCACCTCCCATGCTACATACGGTAAGATCAAGAATTATGGTAAAAAGCCCCCTCCCCCACTTGTCTAAAAAAGAGGGAAAATACACACAGTTTGTTTTCTCAAAGCCTGTGTTTAGTAATACTACTCTCGCTTGGTTTTGAGTTTAGCAAGCAAACTTACAACATGAAAACAGCTCTGCCCCAAAGAAAACAAACCAGCGATACCAAATGACAACCAAGATGAAGGATTATAAAAAATGAAATAAATAACTCTAAAGAAAATGTTTATTCATTTCATAATCAGGTATCTGCTAAGACTATGTATCCTCTTATCTGGACTGATTTAAGTGGCAGAGATATTATAGTTTGAATCAGGGGCTCTTGCTTACTAACTTGGAATGACCTTGGTCACATTTCTTAACCTCTCAGAGTCTGAAAAATGGGAAAAATAATATGCATTTCACAGGGTTGTGTTGAGGGTGAAAGGAGATAGTGTGGATACAGATCACTTTGTAAAACTAGAAAGTACTGGTGTGGCCACTGATTTGATGGGGAAACCACTCCCTCTCCATCCCCCACATCCCTACAAGGGATGAACTTTCCAGCCTCTCAAAGTGAGCATATAAATTACACTTATGGAGAAGGAATTTCCGAGTGTGGGTAGAAAACTTCTGGCAGTCAAAGGTCATGAATTCCATTCCTGTCTCACCAGAGATTTGCTCTGTGACCTTGAGAAAGTCATTCTTAAAAAGTTCCTCTAGCTGGTATGAAAGTTACTGACTATTAACATTTATATAATGCAGGTGAAGTATCTGAGCTTTTCTAAAGAATGTACCTGAAAATACAGTTTTCATGATCATTTTATAGAAAACAGAAAATAAAGATCAACAGTGATTATTTAGAGATTGTAAACCTCCAGGCTATTTCTTCAGTGAGTCAACTGAAACTTCTATCAACTGGCCATTAAAAATGCCTTTAATTTTTTTTAATAGAATCATTACATTTGTGCTGTCGTACTGTAATTTAGAACAGTCTATTGAACTGAAAATCCCTAGTTAAGCCAAGATTCTGTTGATTAAGCTATGTCTGATTTATGGCTTAAAGTGTCTTGGTTAGATTCAAAACATTGTAACACAATACATGCACAGTAAAGAAAGGTAAATGGTGGAGATATTATATGGATATTTGAAAATCTGTTGAACACATTTTATTTATATGCACACCTTATATGCCATGCACATTTCTTTGCATACCTTCATTTGAGAAAATTAAGAGCAATATTAATTTACATAATTTCTCCCCAGCTTCATTTTCTTCAGTTAAGAAGCAAAATATGTTTTCACACTCTGTGTAAAGACTATTCTTGCAAGAGCAATGAAACACTCCAACTAGTTCATCGATATAACTTGTTTCAGACTCTTTCCCTGTGGCGGAACACCCGACCCGAACTCTCGTTCATGTTACAACTACTGTAAACATCACTTTCTGTGGGACTCTACCATCCCTTGCTTTAAGAACATGCAGGGTTCTAGTCTGTATTCTGTGTACCTGCTGTTCCATCTCTTCTAATTTTTTGTTGATTTGCCTTGTCCCCTCCCAGCAGTAAGCTTGCCCCTTGAGAGCAGGAAATGTCTCTTCCTCAGAGTTACTGTCCAGTGCCTACCATTGTGACTAATCATTCAGGGCTAAAATACTTCCGAAAAGAACAAATGAAGGAGTGCAGTCCCACACTAACCCTTTTGTAGCTAAAGGCCAGTATCATGGATATTTCCTACCTAAGTCGTTTCATCTCTACCTATGTATATTCAACTCTATTAGCCATTCCACAATTTGCTACATTTTCCAGAATTTTTTTTTCTTTTTGCAAAATGAAGCTTTGTAGTGGAGTCACACAGTGCTGAATTTGAAACCTCAGACTGCTCAGGTTTTGACTGTCTAACGGGGCAAGTTAATTCTCCAAGTCTCCATTTACTCATTGATAAGTAAAAACAAATGTCAACATTGTAGAATGTGTTCAAGGACTAAAATTGTGCTGATGTCCATAAAGCATCTAGTATTTGCACCTTGTTCGTATTTAGTGCTTTATAAATACTAGTCTGCTCCAGGGTATTGGTGCCCCCCTCCTTTTATTTTTTGGTAAGTTTTTAATTCTAGTTAGTTAACATACAGTGTTATATTAGTTTCAGGTGTAAAATATAGTGATTCAGCATTTCCATACATCACCTGGTGCTCATCATGGTGCGTGTACTCCTTAATCCTCATCACCTGTTTAACGCACATCCCCCCCCCCCCCATATACTTCCCTTCTGGTAACCATCAGTTTGTTCTCTATAATTAAGAGTTTCTTGATTTGTGTCCCTTTTTTTCCCTTTGCGTGTCTGTTTTGTTTCTTAAATTCTATATATGAGTGAAATCATATGGTGTCTTTCTCTGACTGACTGGTTTCACTTGGCATTATACTCTGTAGCTCCATCCATCTTGTTGCAAATGGCAACATTTCATTCTTTTTTAAGGCTGAGTAATACTCCATGGTGTGTGTGTGTGTGTGTGTATACACAGCATCTGCTGATGTTATCGATGGAAACTTGGGCTATTTCTGTTTCTTGGCTATTGTAAATAGTGCTGCTACACCACAGTACATGTCTCCCTTTGAATTTGTGTTCTTGTGTTCTTTGGGTAAATACCTAGTGATGTGATTGTTGGTTTATAAGGTAGTTCTTGTAAAAGCAGCCATTTATAGTCATTGGATTATAAAGTAGCTCTGTTAAAAGCAGCCATTCAGAATGTAGGGTAGCAACAAAACAAAGTAGCTACTCTTGATTGTGCAGAAGTTAGGCACTGTGTTTCTCGTGTGTTTGCTTATTTAGTATTTACTCTGTAGTATAGAGGTATGTATAGTTGACTTACAAATAATGTATTTATACTATGAATACTATGTGTGGAGACCCCTAAAATAGCTTTTATACACTGGATCTTGACTTAGGAACATCAGTTTATGGATGATTCCTCCTCCTCCTCCTTCTTCTTCTCTTTTTAAAGCTATTGTGTGATGGTGCTCACTGCCAAGTGAGAGTTCCTCCCCACCCCCAACTTTGCTACTTTTGACAATAATTTTAACAATTATTTGAAAATTGTACTGCTTTTGCCTTTCATTAACAAAATAAATGGAAAAAGGTGGAAAATGAAAGTGCTGCTTCTAGTTATGAGAAAGTGTTTTTCATCTTGATACACAATTGAAACAGAAATCATTAGGTGTGTTGAAAAGCGCCTCTTTATTGGAGGTGCTTAATGGAGTTACTCTGATAAATTGTGAAAAATAAGACTAGAATATACAGATTGCTAATACATCTATTTTTAGTGACAGTACTTTAATAGATTACATGTAACTATAGATTTTGTAATTCTTCTTCTGTCTGTGGGAGTGGATCTCCTTTAAAACGTAAGTCTGGGCCCTTGACTTACACTTACTTGAATTTTGTGTAAGTTTCCAGGAGTGCATTATATATTAAAAAATATGAGATTACTCTTTATTTAATATTCATTGAGTACATATTTATGATACAATGGTTTCTATTTTGTAAATGTAGGAAGTGATTTTCACCAAGTTAATGCCATCATGGTCAATAGCCTGTTAGCTTCAAAGTAAAGATTTGAATGTTGGAAAGCCTTTGTGTTACTCTTTCCTCCCTGCATTAATCTTCTCTCCCTTCAGCATTAAGTATGATATTCCAGAGTTAAACTTACTGTAGAATAGAGCAAAAAATGGGAATATTATACGGATACTGTGTTTAGAGGCTGCTATTTTATTTGTAGATTATATGATATACTACACTTACTAGAATATTTACTTCAGTACAGAAGCCAGTTCTGTGATGGGTGATATGTGTACTAAAACAAATGAGACCTAATCCAAAAAATTATTTTAGAAAGCAACAGCTACAGAATGTTTCCAAGTGGCCATAGTAGACCAGAAACTTCGGGCCAATATGCATTCTGCCATTTGATAAGGCAGTTACAGTCAGAGGTATCATAAAAGTAAGAAAAAACGGGGCGCCTGGGTGGCTCAGTGGGTTAAAGCCTCTGCCTTCAGCTCAGGTCATGATCTCAGTGTCCTGGGATCGAGGCCCACATCAGCAGGGAGCATGCTTCCTCCTCTCTCTGCCTGCTTCTCTGCCTACTTGTGATCTCTCTCTCTCTCTCTCTGTCAAATAAATAAATAAAATCTTTAAAAAAAAAGTAACAAAAAATGTAGTATCTCTAAAAAATGGCTTACCCTTTGACATATATAGATATATTTTTTTTCAGCTCCTATCATGTAATCTGGACTCATGTGTGAAAATGGGTAGGACATCACCATTACTGAGTTGAAAATCAAGGAGGGGAGATAACACAACACAGAAAATTATAATACAAAGTAGTTTGTGATAAATGGACCAAGTGCTGTAAATTGCTTACATGAAATGCATAGGAAAAAATTCCCTTTATCTGGGAAATGAAGGGCTTCAGATTTTTAATGGATATGGCAATAATTCTTTGTGGGGAACATTTATTTTTTATAGAAAAGAAAAAGCAAACCTGCAAGAATAAGAAACCAAATTAAAATCATATTTTGGCCTCTGTGGTAATTTCACACCTCCTTTTCTGTTATCTTTTAGAGCTGATGGTTTTATGGTGTTTTGGCAAACGTTTATCATTTGCCATTATCATTTGCCACAATTCACCAGAAAATTGTGTTAACTGAAAATAAATTCTGGGGAGTACTTGGCTAGTAGGGCATGCAGTGTTATGATGACTTTGGAAAAGGTTTATTTGGGCAAAAAAACCAAATCATGATTAGTCAATAAAATTTTACAAATATGCCTTATGTGAAGTTGTCTGGTAAAATTTCTTTCATATTGCTGAAGATTTTGCTGTAAGATAATTTATTTTACCTTTGACCAAAAACCTTGAATATAAGAATAATATTTTTTTTTAACATAAGAACAACAGAAGGAAATACTTGAAAACTCATCAGTTTCATAGAAGGTCACAATCAGTTGTAACTTATCAGAATTGTTGTTTAAAGGGATATTTAGAAAGAAACTTTACATTGAAGTGCTTGGTTATTTAGAGTGATATCCTCTGCAATGTGCATTAACTTTCTGCAGTAGGTATAAATACAGAACACTTATGGAAACACACAGTGTTTCATTTTAAGATAATATATAACAAGAAAGAAATCCCTTCTTAATGTGTCTATGAAGGGCGGTGATGGAATTCTTATTGTGCACTGAGCTCTTTATTGAGTATATTTGGATTATACTAAGGCTCTAGGCTGAAACAGTTGTTTCTATTTATAAATAGCTTGGTAATTAAGACACTCCAGAATTCTTGGGAAGTGTGGGCTAGCAAAAAGAAATTTGGTTAGTGCTTGGTGGTTTACAGGGTGGTTTTAATTTCATCCTGATAGTCCCATAAGGTAGATTGGACACATGTTACTATTTTATTCATGAAGATGTTAAAGTCATATGAAGGTAAAATAACTAGAAGGTGGCCAAGTCGAAACTAGAACCTTGATTTCCAACACCAGTAACATAATTTTTAACATTTCATTCGACTGCTGTCTTCCTAAGTTTCATTTAATCTTAAATTTTGAAAGTTTACTTTGCAAAAAAGAGCTGCCTCCGTCTAGTATGTAGCTCATGTGAGATATTCAGTGAATATTATTGGATGAATTCAGTCCCCTTTCAAAATGTACTTTTAATGGGCATAAAAAACATGTAATAGCTCAGATTTTAGAAGAGACTGTACAAATAGCAGCATCAGTACTTTGAAGAAAATTAGGAGATGGTTCATCACTTACCATGTACCAAGGCTTGTGCTAGGTCCTGAAAGTACAAAGGTATTCTTTGTCCTTAGTATGGGTAGATCAGGAGGAATTGGCAAAGAGATACCCAGAGGGAGGACCATACTTTAGTATATTTCAGGGTTTTTAATTTTCCTTTAGATCCTTAATGTGCCTAAAAATAATACCTAGATATTTTTAGATTTATGTTTTAGTTTCTTTTGAGTACTTTTCATCTTATCAGAAAATCTTTTTCCATTTAAGCATGTGATTGTTTTAGGTTTTTTTTTTTTCTTTTCAAAAAAAGTATATTCTGTGCTTGCTGTACTTAGAATGTGTGTGGTACACTTAAAAGGCATTATCTCATTTAATGCTTATAACCAACTCAAAGGTAGGTATTTATTTAAATGAATTTATTATTACTTTTATGACTTAGGTTTTCAAAGGACAGCTTAAGATCTGTAGGAAATAAGTGTTTTGCAGAAACTCACTCATTGAACTGTGTTTACAAAAACATCTCTGATAAAAGTATGTGTGTGAAGACTTTAAGCTTCATTTTTTTTTTCTTTTTTTTCCTACTTCTCTCCTTCTTCTTGGAGCCAGCAGTAACATTCCATTCCCCCATAACCCATGTCATCAGAACTATGTGTCCTTTTACATTTGTCTCCATATCCTAAACTTTATAAACACATTTGCACAAGGTTTTTTGATCACTGATTATAAAAATGGGATTGTATTTTGAAGACTATTGTCAAATTTGTTTTTTGGTTTAGTACTGCCTAAAGTAAATACTTGCACTCAACTGCTGTAGCTCTGTTTCATTTAAAAAAACAAAAGCAAAAACAAAATATTGCATGATATTCCAAAGTATGGTTGTTTCATAGTCTACTGAACCATTAACTTATTAATAGGCAATACTTTTGTTTCTAGTTTTTTCCACTAAAATCGATATAGAAACAATAAAGAAATACCTTTATATCTACACTCTGACAGACCAATGGGATAGATTCCCAGGGTGGAATTATGTACTGCTCCAAAATGTTGCCACTTTGCTTTGAAGAAAAAGGCTGTAGCAATTCATCTTTTTACTAGTATGCAGGCAAAACCCTTTCCTTGAAATTCCATCAGCAATACTTGACACTTTCCCGGGCTGATAGTTGTGCAGTAGTATCTCACTGTTACTTTAAATTAGTATTTCCTGACTGCTGGTGACATTGAACATCTTTTTCTGTATTTGTAGGTACAATGGAATTATTCTTCTAAGAATTGCTTTTTCACACTCTTTGCTCATTTTTCTACTTGGTTGTTCTTTTGTGGGAATTCTGGGACTTCTGGGTGGCTCAGTTGGTTAAGAGTCTGCCTTTGGCATAGGTCATGATCCCAGGGTCCTGGGATCGAGTCCTGCATGGGGTTCCTTGCTGGAGGGGGATGGGGAGGTGGGGGGGGGCTACTTCTCCCTCTGCCTGCTCTGCCTGTTGCTCCCCTTGCTTGTACTCTCTCTGTCTCTCTCTCTGACATGAATAAATAAAATCTTAAAAAAAAACCCAAACCTGACCCTTTGTTTGTTCAAGTGGTATCTTTTGATGTATAACATTTTTAATTTTTATATAATCATTTTGTTCTGTCTAGTTAACTTTTTAAATGTGTTCTCTATTAATAAAGTAGATGTGTAATCTACACGTACATTGAATTTTTCCCTTCCACTTTGATGTTATCTTTAGTAAATTTGGAATTTGTAGTTATATGTGCTATAGGAGAAGGATCCACTTTTATTTACTTTCAGATGCATATTAGCACCACTTTTAATATATCCTTTTACCAATAAATATAAATTCTGCAATTGTATTATGTTCTCAGATATCCTATGATAGTACCAGATTTTTTTTTTCCTTTTAAAATATAAAAGTCCAAATCTAAAGAATATTTCATCCATTGTCCCAACTTCCTGGACAAAAAATACACAAAAACCCTGTTGTGATTGTAATGGGAATTGCATTCTGGGAACAGTTAACATTTTAAATTATTTTTAGTCCAGTGCATCATCCTCATTCAAGAACATGGATATCTTTCTGTTTATATCATTTTTTTTAATGTTTCAAAAAGATTTTAGTATTTTACTTATAGTGGTTGTTTTCTCTTTAATTCTAAGTACTTTCATAGGTTTTTGGCTATTTTATATTTATTGAGATGATATGATTTTCTGTTTTAGTGTGTTGATATAATGAATTAATTGTGTTGTTTGATTTTTAAATGTTGTGCCAGACTATCATTATTTGTAAAAGTCTTACTTGTTCTTAGTGCATTAACTAATTATATATAGCTTATTTGATTTTCCAATATTTTGTTAAGAATTAAAATATGTATTTATAGTGTTCAGTACTTTTTATTTTTTCTTTTAATGTCTTTATCTGATTTTACTTTCAGGTTGTTCCTAGTCTCCTAAAATAATAACGGAAGTGTTCTATCATCTTCTATTTTTTTGGAATACTTTGTATAGAATTTTTTTTCCTTAAATATGTGGAAGAATTTACCAGAGATCCACCTGGGTTTAGAGGTTTTTTCTCTTTTTTTTTTCTTTTTCCCTTTGCAGGAAGGGTTTTAACTATAAATTCAATTTACTCAACACACATAGAGCTATTCAAATTATATGTTCATTTGTGAATGAAACATCTTAGTTTGTGTTTTTGAAGGAATCTGGCTTTTTCATCTAGGTTACAGAATTTATTGGCATAAAGTTGTTTATTTCGTCCTATTCTTTCAATGTTTGTAGGATCTATACTGATGACTTGTTTTATCTGCTGTAAGTAACTTGTCACTTTTTTCCTTTTGTCGTGATCAGTCTGGCCAGGAGTTTATTAATTTTATTGATGTTTTAAAAGAGCCAGCTTTTGGTTTCATTACTTTTTTTTCTCCAATTTTTACTTTTTTTCCAATTCATTGATTCCTCACTTTTATTATTTCCTTCCTTATGCTTGTCACAGGTTTAATTTGTTCTCTTTTTAATTTTTTTTTAAGATGGAAGCTTAGAGTGTTGATATGAGACCTTTTTTCTTTTCTTTACATAAAGATATAATGCCATACATTTTACTTTGAGCATAGCTCTTTTAAACTTTAATTCATCTTTGACTTTGAATTGTTTAGGATAGTGTTAATATTCAAATACTTGGAGCACTTACAGATATCTTTGTTATACTGACTTCTATTTTAATTTCATGGCTTTCAGAGTATGTATGATTTTGATTCTTTAAAAATTTTCTGAGATTTGTTTTATCATTCAGTGTGTGGTCTATATTGGTGAACATTACACATACAAATGATGTGCCTTGTCATTATTGCGTGGAACATTCTATAACTGTCAATTAGGTCTACATTTCATAAATATCAGTGAGCCAAGTTGGTTAATAATGTTCAAGTCTTCTGTATTGTCAACTGATTTTTTCCCTCTCTCTTTGTTCTGTCACTTATTGGGAAAGAAGGGTTTAGTATTTAAAATACAATCATGAATTAATCTGATTCTCTTCAATTCTATTAGTTTTTGCTTGATGCATTTTGAAAGCTTTGTTATTAGGAGCATATATATTTAGGATTGCTGTGTTTTCTTGGTGAATTGACCCCTTTATCATCACATAATATCCCCATTTTTCCTTTATAGACAGCACATAATTGTGTGTGACTTTTTAACCCAATCTTACTGTCTCCAACTTTTACTTGGAATGATTTGTTTGTTTACTTTAAACATTATTTTTATATGATTAGGGTTTCGATATACTAACTTGCTATTTGTTTTGTTTGTCTCACCTGTTTTTTTATTCTTATTTTTCCATTTCTTGACTTTTTGGGGGCTTGATTATTTTATAATCGTCAATTTTGTCTCCAGTAATTACATGTCTTTGTCTTATGTTTTTAGTGGTTACTCTAGGGTTTGCAATATATGTCATTAATTTCTGATGGTCGTATGATACAATGCCACTTCCTGTTGATGTCAGAAAGTTATAGCAGCATACTACTTTTTTTTCCTCTCCCACTGTTTATACTATTTTCTTAATATGTTTTAACTTATGCATTTTATAAACCATGTATTTCCTGGGTATTGCTTTTGCTTTAAAGATTTAGTTCCCTTTAATATGGATTACAAATCAGAATAAAAGGTCTTTTTTTGTATTTTTATACTTCAAAGATTCTTTCTTCTAAATTTTTGTCTAGTATCACATTAGTTTTTTTTCTAAAGAAAATATTTCTTGAAACGAAGGTTTGCTGACAGTGACTTTTCACAGCTTTGTTTACCTGAAAAAATCTATTTGCCTTTGTTTCTGAAATATTTTAGTTGGGTTTGAATTTTCGTTTGACAGTTTTCTTCCCATTCGTTACTTTAGATATGTTGCTATGCTTTATTATTTTCTACTTTACATAGTTTCTGAAGAGATGTCCTTTGTCATTCTGATTTTTGTTCCTCTATATGTAATATTATTTTTCTCTGTCTGCCTTCAGGATTTATTTTTTAACTTTAGTCTTTAGTAAAACCAAATGTTTTTACATGCATGGGCATGTTATCATTTCTAATTATCCTATTTAAGAGTTCTCTTAGCTTCTTTGCTCTGTAGTTTATTGTCCTTTCTAATTTTCATAGGTTTTTTTTTGTCCACTATCTTTTTGAGTATTTCTTCTGCCCTCCTTTTTCTCTTCTCTCTTTCTAGACCATTTGGACAAGTACATTAGTCTACTTCAAATTGTCCATTAGGTCTTGGATCTTTTGCAACTGCCACCCTCCCCCCTCCATTCAGTTTTCAGTCTGAATAATTTCTGTTGATTAGTCTTCAAGTTGACTAAGTCTTGCTGTTGTGTCCAGTTTTTTGTAGACTCAGTAAAAAAATTCTTTATCTTAGATATGAAGCTGTTTCTTTCAGATTTTCATATCACTTTAAAAAATTTCAGTTTACTGAATTTCTCCATTTATGCATGTCATCTTTTTCTCTAGATTTCTTTTACATTTTAATCATAGTTATTTTAAAGTATCTCTGATAGTTTCAATATCTCTGCCATCTTGGGATCTGATTATGTTGGTAGCTTTATCTCTTGACAGTGGTTAACTTGCTTTGGTTTCATATCTTGTAATATTTTATTGACTCTGTGACATTATATATAACAGAACAGTAGAGACTGAGATAAATAATGATGCTAAGAAATGGACACGCCTCTTATTCTGCAAGATAGTAGTGTCTAGGGAAGACACTAGTGAATAGTGAAGAGGGAAGATAAGTTGTTTTGGTCAGTAGATGTGCTGAGTTATTACTTTGTTGTTGCTTTTGAACTGTCATGTCACCAGAGACTTGAACTTCCTTTAGGAATGCATCGCTTTTACCTTGAGACTTCTTTGAGACCTGGAATGTCACAGAGTTTTTCTTCTCAGTGTTCCTGCTATACCCTCAAGTTTCAGTTAGTTCTGAACTCCACTGTCACACGGGGCCTCCTTTTGTTCTTTTGCCTGTATCCCAGCAGTAGTCGGGGTGAGTGGCTAGGATCTCAGTTCTGTTACACCAGCGGCAGCCTTAGGCAAGCCTGGTGTACCTAAGTCTGAGTTGAGACTTTGACAGCATGCCTTCTTGTGGTAGTCAGACTCTATTGCGTCAGTGGCGCACTTAAATGTTTGTGGGAGTTTTCTGTATATCAGTATGTCTGCTTTCTTTTTTGTATCATTTTAGAATTCTGCACCTGGGTAAGTTTTCTGCCTTACCCCAGGAGCAGACGAGTTTTAACCTAACGTTCACTGCAGGGTCAAATGTATGTGATTTCTGTCTCTCATCCAATGTCTGTTTTTCTTTGTACTTTGTACTTAGAGATAGGCAGAGTCTCTCTCCTGGAGACAGATAAATCTCCTTCTCTCGCTGCAGTACCCCTTTGCATGGAGGGAGCCAGAATATTTACTGTTCTTGTTCCTGTGGCAGATGGCTTTTGCTTCATCTGACAGTGGAGTCTGGGATGAGGCCAGGTTTTATCCTTGTGTTCCAGTGGTAGCTGATGTCTGCCTTTGTGCCGCCCTTTTAGGGTGGGGGCTCTCCTCTTGTCTGTCTTTCATTCTTTTGTCTTAGTACCTGGAAGAGGCTTGCAAAAGAGCAGGGTGGTTGCCTGTGGAGTGTCCTGGCATCAGGGCTTCCTGGGATACAAATTGACTATGCTAGTCCACGTTCATCTTTTGAGAATTCGTTAAAATTTTAATTGTACTTTTAAAAAATCCGCTTAAAAATTAGAAGAGGGGTGGTTGGGTGGCTCAGTCAGTTAAGCGTCTAGCTCTGAATTATGGCTCAAGTCATGATCTCAGAGTTGTGAGATCCAGCCCTGTGCCAGGTTCTGTGCTGGGCATAGAGTCTGCTTAAGATTCTCTCTTTTCCTTTTCCCTGGTTTGTCCCTCCCTTCTCTTTTCCTCTTGTAAAAAATTTTATTGCAATAAAAAACACAATAAAAAGTTTCCATCTTAACTGTTTTAAAACCTACAGCTTAGTAATGTCAATTATATTCACATTGTTGTGCAAAAGATCTCAGGCTTTTTCATCTTGCCAAACTGAAACTGTATACCCATTGGACAGCAAGTCTCTATTTCCCCCGTCCCCTGGGTCCCTGGCAACCACCATTCTGCTTTCTGTTTCTTATATGCTTTTGTAACTGTTGATTCTTTTCCCATTATCATGGCCGAAGGCCATGTTCTGTTGCTCTGGGAAGGGGGCTTGTTACCCACTGGAATCAGTTTACCTGGTTGCCTTTTAACTTAAAGTCTTTGGTATCAAAAACCTGATTTTGTAGGATAGTCATCTTAAATAAGTATTTTCTTTCTATCCCTGTGTAGCTTAAATGATTAGATTTTTTTCTTTTCTTTCTTTCTCTTTGGACTGCTTAATTTTATGTAAGCATTTTTTAAAATCATCTGATAAATCTTTTTTCTTCTTTAGTTCACTGTTATAAAGCATTTTATTAGAGGATTTATTAATACTGAACTAACTTTGCATTAGGGATCAAATCCTGCCTTTTAATAATTTCTTATTTTTGTATAAATTTACTTGATTCTATTTGATAAATTACTATGAAACTTAGAATATGTATGTATATAGTTACAGGTGGGATTGGTCTACAGTATTTTCATTACTACTGAATCACATTTTTGTATCAGTATTTTGGTGGATACAGAAATTGAGAAAGTATTCATGTCTTTCCATGAGCTGTAGTTGAAACTAACTGACTTACTTACTTACTTACTTCCTTTCTTCCTTCCTTCCTTCCTTCCTTCCTTCCTTCCTTCCTTCCTTCCTTCCTTCCTTCCTTCCTTCCTTCTTTTTTTTTAAGATTTTATTTATTTGAGAGAGTGAGAGCCAGAGAGCAGGAAGCAGGCTGAGAGAGCAGGAGCAGGATGAAGGGCAGAGGGAGAAGCAGACTCCCCACTGAGCAGGGAGCCTGATGCAAGGCTCCATGCAGGCTGGATCCCAGGACTCTGGGCTCATGACCTGAGCAGAAGGCAGACGCTTAAGTGATGGAGCCCCCCAGGCGCCCTGTGAAACTGTTTCTTATATACTAATACGTAGGTGTGAACCATTGGGTCATGGTTTTAATATTTTTTTCTAGTGGCAGATATGTAATCTTTTTTTTTCTAATTTCTTCTATGTATTTGTTCATTATTTTTGGATCATCTTTTGACTAGGAAATTGCCCATTTGCTTTTTTAAACGATGATTGAGAGATAATTGACATACAGCATTTTGTTGGTTTTAGGTGTACAACATATGATTTGATGTATGTATATATTGCTAAGTGAATAACAGTAGGTAACAACTGTCACTATCTAGTAATAGTTGTTTCTCTTTCTTGTGATGAACGTCATTGTTACCAGTAGTCACCATGGTGTATGTTGCATGCCCAGGACCTACTTATCTTATAACTGGAAGTTTATACCGTTTGACCACATTTATCCTTTTCACCCCAACCCCCATACCCTGCTCTGGCAACCACCAATCTCTTATTTATATCTGTGATCTCTAGCAGCTACTGAATTGTTATCCATATCTATGATCTTTGTATCTTTGTATGTTGCCATTTGTTTTATGTTTTAAAATCTGTTAGCTCAGGATAACATGTAGCATTCCCTAAGGTGTAGTTACAGTTCTACCATAAAACATTTGTAACTTTTTTATCCCTAATATTGTTTATTTATTTTTACTGTTTTTTTCTTAAATGTTCCATACGTTGTTTGCTATTTTATTATGCTAATATAAAAAAGCTTTTGAATTTTTTAAATCATTTCTACTCCGTTTTTACTTATTTTCTCTCATGACTTTTAGCTCTTGAGAAAGCTCATGACATTTAGCTCTTGAGAAAATTCTCCTCTTTTTTTTTTTTTTTTTGGCTTAGTTCTTTTAAAAATAAATCTTTTAACTATGAAGGCATTGAGGTTAGATATAATCCTTTGCTATATCTGTACTTTCTTGGGGAAGAATTATTCCCTTTTTCATTGTTTCAAATTTTTGTGATTTTAATTGTAATTTTATTATAATTTAGTTTATAATTTTATTGATTTCTTCTTTGAGTCAAGCATAGTGTTTAAATGGGGGTGTCTCTCAATCAGATGGGGGCCCCCCAAATGTCAGGTGATGATTGGGTGGCATGCAAGGTGAAAGAATTTACCTGAGGCAGAACAAAGGAGATAGAAGTTTACTGAATACACTTTAAGGGAGCAGCAGGGCAGGCAGCAGAGATGCTGTCTGTGGTGAGGCAGTAGGTTGGGGCTGTTTTTAAAGAGGGAAGATAAAGGGAAGGGGGTGGGATGTGTCAGCCCGGTGGTGGGTATTGATGGTACACATTGCATCGAACACTGGATGTGGAGCATAAACAATGACCCTTGGAACACTGAAAAAATAAAATAATGTAATTAAAACAAACAAACGAACAAATAAGGAAGATGAGGAGGTATGTCAACATATGGAATCTTCCTTTTTTTTGTAACTGTGCCCAGTTTTAAGTAGTCTGTTCATTAGTTAGAGCTTATGAATATTTTGAGGTGGGTCACCTGATAGGCCTGTATTCAGCCAGGGGGTCACCGTGGGCCTTTTTTTTTTTTTTTTAATTTTATTTAAATTCTAGTTAGTTAATGTACAGTGCAATATTGGTTTCAGGAGGAGAATTGAGTGGTTCATCATTTATATACAAAACCCAGTGCTCATCATAACAAGTGCCCTCCTAAATACCCATCAACCCTCAGTTTGTTCTTTATTGTTAAGAGTCTCTTATGGTTTGTTTCTCTCTGTCCTTTTTTTCCCTCCTCCCATATGTCCATCTGTTTTGCTTCTTAAATTCCACATGGGAGTGAAACCATTTGTATTTGTTTTTACAAAAACAAACTGTATTTGTTTTTCTTTTACTGGGTTATCTTGCTTAGCATACTACTCTCTAGTTCCATACATATCATTGTAAATGACAAGATTTCATTCTTTTTGATGGCTGAGTAATATTTCATTGTGTATATATACACCACATTTTCTTCTTTATCTATTCATCAGTCCATGGACATTGGGGCTATCATTCATAATGCTGTTATAAACATCCGAGTGCATGTACCCCTTCTAATCTGTATTTTTGTATCTTTTGAATAAAAATACCTAGTAGTGCAATTGCTGGGTCGTAGGGTAGCTCTATTTTTAACTTTTTGAGGAACCTCTGTACTGTTTTTCCAGAGTGGCTGTGCCAGTTTGCATTCCCACCAACAGTGGAAGAGGGCTCTCCTTTTCCACATCCTCAGCAACACCTGTTGTTTCCTGTGTTAGTTAATTTTAGCCATTGTGATAGGTGTAAGGTAGTATCTGGTCGTTTTGATTTGTGTTTCCCTGATAAAGAGTGATGTTGAGCATCTTTTCATGTGTCTGTTAGTCATCTGGATGTGTTCTTTGGAAAAATGTCTATTCATGTCTTCTGCCCATTTCTTTTTCTTTTTTCTTTTTTTCTTTTCCTTCCTTCCTTTCTTTCTTTTTTTTTTTTTTTAAAGATTTTATTTATTTATTTGACAGAGAGAGAGATCACAAGTAGGCAGAGAGGCAGGCAGAGAGAGAGGAGGAAGCAGGCCCCCTGCTGAGCAGAGAGCCCCATGCAGGCCTCCATCCCAGGACCTTGAGATCATGACCTGAGCGGAAAGCAGAGCCTTTAACCCACTGAGCCACCCAGGTGCCCTTCTGCCCATTTCTTAACTGGATTATTTATTTTGCGGGTGTTGAGTTTGAGAAGTTCTTTATAAACTTTGGATACTAACCCTTTGTTAGATATGTTATTTGCAAATATCTTCACCCATTTGGTAGGTAGCCTTATAGTTTTATTGATTGTTTCTTTCCTTCACTCACTGTACAGAAGCTTTTTATCTTGATGAAGTCTCAATAGTTCATTTTTGCTTTGTTTCTCTTGCATCTGGTGACATGTCTACTAAGAAGTTGCTCAGGCTGAGTTCAAAGAGGTTGCTGCCAGAGTTCTTTAGGATTTTGCTGGTTTCCTGTCTCATATTTAGATCTTTAATCCACTTTGAATTTATTTTTGTGTCCCATGTAAGAAGGTGGTCCAGTTACATTCTTTTGCATGTTGCCCAGTTTTCCCAACACCAGTTGTTGAAGAGACTTTTTTTCATTGAGTATTCTTTCCTGTTCTGGGCCCTTTCTACATTCATCACTCATGGCTGTTTGCCTAAAAGTATCCTCTACATCAAGGATTTCTAAAACTATCTTTTTAAATTTCTGAGTATTAATAATATTTAAGTCTTCATTTTGTATTTACATTAAATTTTGATTTATATTCAGAGACTAACTTTGTAAGACAGACTGATTTTTTTTTTAAAAAGAAAGAGAACACATACCTAAGAAGGGGGGAGGGGGGAGGGCCAGTGGAAGAGGGGCAAGCAGACTCCCTACTGAGCAGGTAGCCCCATGTGGGCTCCCAGGATCCCAGGATCATGACCTGAGCTGAAGGTAGATGCTTAACCAACTGAGCCACCCAGATGCCCCTGAAACATTCTCATTTTTAAATAACTATTCTTTTCCAGTGATTTAAAAAACTGTACTTTTCTTTTTCTATGATTTATTTTTATAAATGTTTTATAGAGATTTGAATAAAGTTATCTATTGAGGAATGTGATATTACATTTTTCATATGCTAGAGTTTACTGATTTGTTTTATTTTTATTTTTTAAAAGATTTTATTTATTTATTTGACACAGAGAGAGAGAGCCAAGTAGGGAGAGGGTGATGCGGTTCCCTGCTGAGCAGGCAGATGCTTAACCACTTAACTGATTGAGCCACCCAAGCGCCCCTATTGATTTGTTTTAAATTATTTCATGTTCTAACATTTTTTCTGTTAAATTTGATTAATTCAAAAAGTAGAATATTGAGTTCTGTATTCTAATCATATTTTGATATGTTCATTGGGTTTTTAATTTTTTATTTTAAATTATAAAATACAATTTACATAAGATTTACCACCTTATCCATTCTTATGTGTAAAGTAGTGCTAAGTATATTTGTATTGTTGTGCCACAGATCTCCATAGCTTTTTCATTTTGCAAAACTGAAGCTGTATACTCATTAAACTACTCCCACTCCCCTCCCCCCAGCCCCTGGCAACCACCATGCTACTTTCTGTTTCTATGAGTGTGGCTATTTTCGACACCTCCTATAAGTAGAATCATATGTTGTCTTCTGGGACTGGCTTATTTTAGTTAGCATAATGTATTCAGAGTTCATTTATGTTACAGCATGTGTCCAGGTGCCCTTCTTTTTTTAAGGCTGTATAATGTTAGATTGTATTTATACCATATGAACATGTGTGTACAAATGTCTTTTGAGTCTTGGCTTTAAATTCTTTTGGCTATATAACCAGAAGTGGAATGCTGTATATTGTTGTAGTTCTGTGTTTAATTTTTTAGGAATCGCTGTAGGGTTTGCCACAGCACCTGCATCATTTTGCATTCTTACCAGCAGTGCACAGGGGTTCCAGTTTCTCTACATTCTAGTTAATGCTTGCTATTTTCTGGAATTATTATTTTTTTCTTTTTATATTACCATTCTAATAGGTGTGAAGTGGCATCTTATTGTGGTTTTGATTTGCATTTCCCTAGTAATTAGTGATGTGAACATCTTTTCATGTGCTTATTGGCCATTTGTTTATTTTCTTTGAAGATGTGTGTATGCAAGTCCTTTGCCATTTTTTTAGTTGGATTTTGTTGTTGAGTTTTAGAAGTTATTTGTATGTTATGGATATTAACCCCTTATCAGATACATCATTTGCAAATATTTTCTCCCATTCTGTGGGGTGCCTTTTCACTCTGTTGTTGAAGAGTCCTTTGATGCCCAGAAGCTTTTAATTTTGCTTTAGTCCAATTTATTGTTTTGATGTTGTTGTTGTTGTTGCCTTTGCTATTGGTATCATATCCAAGATATCGCTGGCAAATCCATTATCATGAAGCTTTTCACCTATGTTTTGTTTTTAAATTTTTTATTGTTTTATGTCTTCATTAACTTTTTGATAGCTTTGCAAGCATATTTGTGCATAGTTTGGGTACATCTAATTCCATGATTTTCCTTAAAATTGTTATCCTCTTTTTGTTCTGAATGCCTTTCAGATTAAATTTATCCTTGACTGACATTAATATTGTCATTTCTTTTTTTTTTTTTGAGGAAGAGTTTTAAGTGTAACTGATTTTATTCTACCTATTTATTCTGTCCTTAGGTTTTCCTTTTTAATTTTGTTTTGTTTTGTAAAGAAGTGCTTTTTTCAGTATCTAGGTTTTTCTTTTTAACCAATTTTATTATTTCTGCATTTTAATAGTTACATGTAACATGATGACTCCATATATTGTGTTCCTTAATTATGATTTCTTTAGTCATTTTTCTCTCATAATTCCTTTTGTGAATGTAATCAAAGTGATATTTATTTCCTTTTATTTCTTACATGACTCCCATCAGTTTGGGAGATACCCTGCATGTTTGACTGATGGTCAGTAGTCCTTTTTTGCCACCATTTAGCTCATATAATGCTAATATCTGAGAAAGAAAATGTATCATTTCCTTACAACTACTCTGTTTGACAAAAAATTATTGTAATAAACTGCCATCTGGGGCGCCTGGGTGGCTCAGTTGGTTGGACGACTGCCTTCAGCTCAGGTCATGATCCCGGAGACCCAAGATCGAGCCCCACATCGGGCTCCCTGCTCGGCGGGAAGCCTGCTTCTCCCTCTCTCACTCCCCCTGCTTGTATTCCCTCTCTAGCTGCGTTTCTCTCTGTCAAATAAATAAATAAAATTTTTAAAAAAAACCAACAACAACAAAAACCTGTCGTCACCAGAAAACATTTTAGTAACAGATGCACGGATGTCTGTTGTCTACAGTAGGAAGGGCTCCCTCTTAGATGTGATACCCTTTCCCAGATATAACTTGCTGTGTGTGGTAAGAGTAGGGAAAAATGGACGTTTCACTACATCTTATAGCATAGTGGCTGCCATTTTTCTTACATTTTTCTCTTTCGGATTTTTCATTATCTTAGTGCTCTGGTATGGTGAGGTTTACTAGGGATGCTTTAGTCTAAGAACATGAGCCTATGGATATTGTACTGCTGACCCTGTTTCATAATTTGTGACAGTTGATAGAAGTTCATTGGTGTCTTCAGTTAATAATGCAAACCTTGGGCAGAAAAATTATTTCCTAATTACAGTTCATAGAAGCTTTGAAATTGTTATCTTAGTTTTTAACCCTAGTTTGAAAAGCCTAGCAATCTTTGATTTCCAAATAGTTCAAGTATTTTCTGAAAAGTCTTACTATAAAATCATAAACTGTGTGCTGTACAATCCAGTCATGGAAATCCAGCTAATTTTCATTGAGTATTTATAATGTGTTTAGGATTGTGTTTAGATCCTGTCTTAGTTTGCTTGGACTGCCCTAAAAAAAGACTATAGTCTGGGTACCTTAAACAACATATATTTGTTTTCTCACAGTTCTGGAGAGTAGAAGTCCCAGATCAGGATCAATTCCTGATAAGGACTTTCTTCTTGTCTTGTAGACAGCCACCTTCTTACTATTTCCCACATGACAGAAAGAGAGACAGCAGAGAGAGAGAGAGAGAGAGAGAGAGAGAGAGAGAGAAAGAGAGAGAGAGAAACAGAGAGAGAAGCTCTGGTATCTCCTTATAAGTAAAGCCCTAATGACCTCATTTAACCTTTATCACCTCCTCACAGGTCATATTTCCAAATATATTTATCACCTTGGGGGTTAGATGTTCAACATAAATATTTCAGGAAGACAGACATTCAATGTATAACAGATCCAAAGCCTAACTTCTTTAAAAATAAGGCATTAAGTCTTAAGTTTCCAGTAAGAGTGAGTTCTCAATAGTTTGATTTTTTACCACTCTAGTAAAATTACACATTTATGGCCATATGTAAAGAATTTAAAGAGATCAGAACCTCATCCAGAGAATATCTCTGCAGAATTACCATGTGATCAAGAGTATTAGTTAGTGGGGAAGGAGATATAACTGGGCTTTTATTCCCAGAAGTAAGGAAATGATCTCCAAAGATACACTGTTGGGCATCAGGTAGAGTAATTCTTAGAGCTTGTCAAGGAAACGCTGTTCAAGCTTCTGACTGTGCCTCAGTGGTTGCTTTTCAAACAGGAGTTTAGAAAAGAAGGAGAGGAAATAGGATGCTTTTATTTTTCCATATTTGGAGATAGTTGTTTAGTGTACATGTATTTTATATGGATCTAACTAAGAAGAGTGAACACATTAATTACTGAACGTGCACTGTAGTGGGTTGAATGATGGCTCTCAAAAGATACGTCCATGTTAGTCTCTCAAACATGTGAAATGTTACCTTTTTTGGAAAAAGGGTCTTTGTAGATGCAGTTTAAGAACCTTGAGATGAGATCATCCTGGATGACCTGGGTGAGCCCTAAATTCAATTACAAGTGGTTCTTAGAAGAGTCAGAAGAGGAGAAGGCAATATGAAGACAGAAGCCAGGTTTGGGGTGATGTGGCCACAAGGCTAGGGACACTAAGCAATGCCAGCAGCCACTGGAAGCTGGAAGATGCCCGGAATGGATTCACCCTTAGTACTTCCTGAAAAAGTGTGGCCCTAGGGGTGCCTGGTGGCTCAGTGGGTTAAGCTTCTGCCTTTGGCTCAGAGGCTCGTGATCCCGGGGTCCTGGGTCAAGTCCTGTGCTTCTCCCTGTCCCTCTGTGGCACCCCCTGCTTGTGTTCTTTTCTCTCTCTCTGTGTCAAATTAATAAGTAAAATCTTAAAAAAAGAGAGAGAGAAGAAGAAGAAGAAGAAGAAGAAGAAGAAGAAGAAGAAGAAGAAGAAGAAGAAGAAGAAGGCGGCGGTGGTGACGACGAAGACGAAGATGAAGAAGAAAAAGAAAGAAAAGAAAGTGTGTCCCTGCCATTACCTCGATTTTGGGCTTCTGGCCTCCAGAACTGTGAGAGAGTGATTTCTGTTTTTAGCTACCAAGTTATTGGTAGTTTGTTAGGGTAGCCACAGGAAACCAAACCCCACCCACTGTAGGGAATTTGTTCTGCTGAACGTGAGAGATCAAGACAAGGTCCTTGCTACCAGGAATTCAACCTTTTTTTGAAAGTAAACAAATATAATTACACATTACAATAAATTGTCTACCGAAATTTTGTACAGAATGTTCTGAAAGTTACAGCTAACTTTGGAGGGTTTGGAGGATTTGTTGAGGAAGAAACTTTTGATCTGGGTTGGAATGAGGAGTAAGAGTGTCCCTGGAAGAAGGGGCTGGAGGGAGAAGTCTGTATGGAAGGACCTGTTCTGATGCTTCAACCCCAGGTGTGAGATGAGCGCCCCATCTGAAATCCCATTATCTTCAATTATTTAGAGCAGTTTCACATTGTCAACTTGAGGCTGCTATGTCTCAGACTCTAATAGTCTGCCTCAGTGGTAAATAGAAAATGTATTAAAAAATAAAATCACCTTTCACCCATGCTTCATCACTTGATCTTCTGGTTCAGTACCTTTGGCAGCCCAGAATGTAGTATGAGGTCAGTGGCCTAGACACGAGGCCACAGTACAGTTTCTGTACTCTGTGATGGGGGGAGGGGGGAGGTTGGTAAACTTCTGTGTAAAGGGCCAGAGAGTAAATGTTTTGTTTTATTTAGTTATTTTTTCAAGTAAATATTTTAGATTTTGCCAGCCACATGAAGTCTCTAGGTGTGTGGGTATGTGTGTGTTTTTGAACACCTACATATATTTACAGCTCTTTAAAAATATATATGTTTTACAACTCTTTAAAAATGTGACAACTTTTCTTGGAGAGCAGGCCTTACTGAGACAGGTCATGTGTTCTCTTTGGCCTCTAGGTGCGCAGTCTGCTGACCCTTATTCTATGATGTATTGAACTAGCGATTCCTTTTCCTTTGTAAAGGACAGTGAAGTATTTCTGCTGTAAAGAACATATATATGTATGAACAACTTAAAAATCTGATCCAGGGTACTACTGATTGAAATTTATGAGTTTCAAACCTTAAACAAATATTGAACAAGTTTAGAAGTGGCCAGGAAAATGCTTAAGTTTGCTTTAACATCTTTGCCTCTTTTACAGATAGAACTTAAAAAACATTTCAGGTTCAAAAAAAGAGGAAGCATGCCATCTTGATGATTTCTCTAATTATACCACTTCAAAGGCTATATCTCTGGTTTAGTAACTAATAACATTTTTAAAAGATCATTTCTTTTTCTTTAGCACAGTTGTATTCTTATGGGAGATGTATAGTATTTTCAAAGAAACTTCAATAAAATTATGTTCGTTAGGACAAATGATTAATTGGACATTTCAGGTCATCTTGTGAGGGAGCTTTGTTTTTTATTTTTTGTTTTTGTTTTTCCCCAGTAACAACTGTGAAACTATTCCAGAGTGCTATAGCTTTAGAAATTGTCAACAAATTATTTTCAAATACCTTACAGTAAGCAAGTATGGTATCTCAAAGGTGACTTATTTTTAGTTCCTAAAATCATTACAAATTAGGTATTATAAAAACCTTACACTGAGCTTAAAATAAAAAGAATACTAAGGATACTTCAAAAAATATCTTAGTAGTCAAACTTTCAGACTGTAGTACAGTTCCCATCGGTCGTCCCCCCCGGGTCCATAGAGTTCAAGTAGATCAATAAAATTTGCTGAGGCAAAAGGTAATTTTGAATACAAATTGTATTATAGAAGTCAATCTCAAATTCAAAATTAGGATGCTAAGTATTTGGTCTCTTGTGCTTCCTGTGGTTTTTATAGCCTGTTCTAGATTACAAGCCCCCAAATCCTTACCTTCTGACTGCTTATTTTAGCTTTATCTCTTCTTCCACTGAGCTCCTTTCAGAGAAAGACCAATTGCATGTCATTTCATTTACATTCAGACCAACTGTGATATGGTTGGTAAAGTCTGGAAGAAAGAATTAGAATCCTGGGCGTACCTGGGTGGCTCAGTCGTTAAGCATCTGCCTTCAGCTCCTGTCATGATCCTGGAGTCTGGTCCTGGGGTCCCGGAGTCCGGGATTAAGCCCTGCATTCATCGGGTTTCCTGCTCGGCAGGAAGCCCACTTCTCCCTCTCTTATTCCCCTTGCTTGCTTTCCCTCTCTAGGGGGGGTTTCTCTCTGTCAAATAAATAAAATCTTAAAAAAAGAATTAGAATCCTGTTTCTCCCAGGTTTAGTTATTTAACCCCAATACATTAGCTGTAAAATGGGGATGATATCTGTTGTGCATTTGTTGAGAGTATTACAGAAACCGCAATCCCATCATCGCGGTGCTTGCTTGGCGTAGAGCAGGCTAGTAGGTTGGAGCAGGAGTTACTATTTGTTCTTATTACCCAGTCTAAGGGAAGAGATAGAACACATTGGATAACTTCTAAGGCTAAATTGTGATAAGAACTGTAATCCTGGTCGGTACAGGGAAAGTAATGGTAGTTCCTAAGAATCCTCCTTGGAATGGCCTATGAACCACACCTTGATGGGTGGGTTGCTTTTCAATGGGTGGAGGGAGCGGAAAGGGCTGTCCAGGCACAGGAAGCAGCTTGAGTTCAGGGCGAGGCAGGAAGTGCTGGGTGTGTATAGGGCTGAGGTCCACTGTGGCTGATTGAACCCACAGAAATGCTTTCTTTGGAAATATACAATGCTTTCATAGAATTAAGCCAACAGAGAAACTTGAGAGACTTTGCTTTAAAAATCTACATTTCCAGGTTTTTTTGAAAAATTTGAAGATCATATAACCATTGGTTGAAACATCATTCCTTAGTCCTACCTTATTTTAATAGCCATATTTCAGACATTTTAGTATAGTTTAGTTCAAATCTTTCACCCCCCCCTCCGCACAAATGTCTTGGCTGTTATGGCCACTTTATTCGTATGACTTTTTATAATTATATTGCTTCTCTAGAAACATGGTATGCATTTACAGTTTACTCAAACTTTGTTTTATGTTGTTTTTCAGTAAAAGGGCTTTCATGATTTGAATTCTATAGGTATTTTTACTTATAGTTGCTATTGTGAATGTACTGCACAACCCGTTATATTTTTTGACTAGTCATTGTTGATATGTTTTTGTAGGAAATCTCCATTGGTTTGGGTTGATATTTTTTATCATGTTAAGGAAGTATGCTTCTCTTTTTTTCACAAGAATTATAATCAAGAATAGATCTCAAATTCTATAAAATACTTTTGAGCATCTTATAGTATGATATTCCTCTTTGACATGTTGGATCATGGTATGTAGGTTTTTAATAGTAAGTTAGTAAGTTTCCCATTTTTTTGTGTGTTCTAGAATAGTCAGAGCATTGGCACGGTATATTAAAAGTATTGTAAAGTATATTATCTGTTCTTTAAATACTGGGAAACTTGATGTTTGTACCTGTCTTTTTAAAATAAGTAATTATTTAGATTTTTTTCCCCTGCCTGCATCCCACGGAATCATTCTATAGCCCCCATCTGGTCAGATTTCCTGCTTCTTTTAAATCAGTATTGATTGATATTCATATTTACCTCCAAAATAATTTTGTGTTTTCAAATTTAGTAGCATAAACAGAAACATGTATTTTAAAAATTTCCATTTAGTGGTTAAAAGCGATTCTTCCTTTCATGATTTGTGTATTTTATGTCTCTGAAAGTTAGTTTATGATTTATCATTTTAAAACCCTCAAGTTTATTACTGTTTTCTGTTGCATTTTCTAAGTGGTTATTTGAACATGGTTGGAGTTTACATTTAGTTGTTCATTTCTAGTTAGAAAGGCCGAAAAGCACTTTATCTACATTTTAGAATTTATTGAAAATTCTTTGTCGCACAGTAATTTATTTGTTAATTCTTTAAAGATTTTATTTATTTATTTATTTATTTATTTATTTATTTATTTATGAGAGAGAAACAGAGACAGAGGTAGCAAGAGAGGGCAGGAGCAGGGAGGAGAGGAAGAAACAGACTCCCTACTGAGCAGGAAGTCAAACAAGGTGCTCAGATCCCAGAACCCTGGGATCATGACCTAAGCTGAAGGCAGACGCCTAGACCACTGAGCCACCCAGGCACCCCTGTATATGAAAAATTTAGAAAAAATTTCCACATATATTTAAAACCAGTGTATTAACTCAATGTAAAATTTGATATGAATGTGTTAGCTTTAGTCTCCTGCTCTTGAAGAGTTCTACTTAGCTTCTGGAAGAAAGATATGTATATGAACAGTTAGAGTTTCTCAGAATTGTAGAGCATTCAGTAGGAATTCGGTTTCCTGATAGTATTGAAAAAGTTGATCTAGGGTGCTTGGGTGGCTCAGTGGGTTAAAGCCTCTGCTTTCCGCTCAGGTCATGATCACAGGGTCCTGGGATCGAGGCCCGCATGGGGCTTTCTGCTTGGCAGGGAGCCTGCTTCCTTCTCTCTCTCTGCCTACGTCTCTGCCTACTTGTGATCTCTCTCTCTGTCAAATAAATAAATAAAAATCTTAAAAAAAAAAAAGAAAAAGTTGATCTAAAGAGATACTAAGAAAACCAGAATGACCTGGACATATTAATAATAAATTAATAAATTATAAATTATAAATAAATAATAAATTATTATTATTGCTGTTGCAGAGCACATAGCATATACTCAAGGAGATGAAGGGCATACTTTAAAATCATGTGGAAAGAGACTTTTGAGACAGTCCTTGTTAAGTGTCTTTGATAGATGCATTTAGTTTCTGCGGTAGCTGATGCTAAAAGTGAAGAAGTGAAGTATTAAAAAAAAAAAAAAGGACCAAATAGTCCACTGAGGATTTAACATTTTTATGGAATGGAAATTAAAGGAACATATATATATATATATATATATATAGTGGATAAGCTTGTTTAATTAAGACAAATAGTCTGACATATTTGATAACTAAACATATTTGTCTTATCAGTTGGTTATTTCTCCTGAAAGTTCTGTAAAATGTATGTGTCTTGACCATAGGTTGACTCCAGAACCTTAGGTGCACCGTGGTTTTGCTTGGCTTTCTTTGATTTCTAGTTTCTGATACGTGGCTTATTTCTCTAAGCTATTTTTTATTCTTTAAATACATTCCTAGAGACCTTGAAGTCAAACAGGTAGAACATAAAATGATCTAAATAGTGATGAATTAACATTCCTTTCTACTTTTATTTCTATAGAGATATTACTGTCTTCAAACTCAACGTATTTGTTTAACTTAGTGATACTGTAATTACAAATTTTGATTGGAAAATTTATAGAAAAATCACACAAGGACCACCCAGAATATATGCTCTTGGAGGTAGAATCCTGAATACATGTGTGTCTCATGGAGGCATCCTTATCCTTGTTTTCTTTGAGTTTTTTTTTTTTTTTAAGATTTTATTTATTTGACAGAGAGAAACACAGCCAGAGAGGGAACACAAGCAGGGGAAGTGAGAGAGGGAGAAGCAGGCTTCCTGCTCAGCAGGGAGCCCGATGTGGGGCTCCATCTCCAGTCTCCAGGTCTCCAGGATCATGACCCAAGCTGAAGGCAGTCACTTAACCAACTGAACCACCCAGGCACCCTCTTTGAATTGTTTTGAGTTGGAACTAACTCCCTTGGCAAGTCTTTACCATCATAATACAGAAAAAGGGTAAGAAAGTCTTTCTTGAGTTGTTCGGCTTGGCTCTGTTACATGGTTAGTGGAGAGCTAGATTTAAGTTGCTGAAACACCTTACTGTCTTTTTTGATAGAGAAAAATGCCTAACGATACTTGAGTAAGAACAGATGTCTAATATTTATTTGCTTAGCATAAATAATTTTCTAGACGGTTATATTTTGTTGAATATGACCTTATTTATGGCCTTGATTGCCCAGTGAAAAATGCAGAATTCTTATGAGCAGTTTTGTAAGTATGCATTGATTTTTAACTCCAGAAAACATCATTGCTTATCAATAATGTGAACATTTTGAAAAATTTTGAACACCTGAAAGTTTAAAAAACAATTTATGTCTTGAAATGTGTTGTTGTATAAAAGAAATGGGAATTTATAAAGTGCCCTAGATTAGTCTCACTTTTATTATGTTAGAAGATCATTAATTTTCCTTTATAGTAAAGTGTATTCATCATGGTATCACCAATATTTCAAATAATAAATGAACTTTTCAGATAATTAAGTGGAAATTTTTTTTTTTTTTTAAAGATTTTATTTATTTGACAGAGAGAAACACAGCCAGAGAGGGAACACAAGCAGGGGGAGTGAGAGAGGGAGAAGCAGGCTTCCCGCCGAGCAGGGAGCCTGATGTGGGACTCGATCCCGGGTCTCCGGCATCACGACCTGAGCTGAAGGCAGTTGCTCAACCAACTGAGCCACCCAGGCGCCCCAATTAAGTGGAAATTTTATGTTAAATACTTAAATGCAATTTTAATGTCAAAGATGTCCAATTAAAAAATTGGTACAGCTGTTGAAATACCTGTATTATCAAAACAGTCTCAAATATCAGTTTTGATAGATACTTATTTAAGACTCTGCAAGCATTTCTTATGTACAGGTAAAGCATATATGAAGCCTTTAATAGCTAGTAAGCACCAAATGTGATTATGAAATATAATTGACTATGAGTCCCTTGAGGACAGGGACAATGCTTTATAAATAGCCTTGAATTCTTAGCTCCTGTGGTATAAGCTATATAGAGTAGGGGCTCAATCAAGTGTATGAAATTCAATTACACCATTTCTTTTTAAGGATGACAAGAAATTGCTATCATAACTACTTTAATTTTATTACAGTAAGAGATGATGCTGAGAGCATCGGAGTCTGGTCTTGAGTTTCTCTCCTTCCGCCTCTGCACACTGTGTCCTTGCACATGGTATGAAAAGTGTTTTCGCCCTCTCACTTTACAAAAGCCTTCTTCCTCCTCTCCTTGGGAGATAATCAGGCACAGTGTGTATTAGTTTTTATCCTTTTATTTTCAGGGCTTGAGTATTGAATTATTTGAAGCACTTCATCCTCTCGTAGAAAAGGTCCTGCTTTGGAAGCTCTTTATTTGTTAACACGTTCCGGTTGGAAGCCAAGTAATGCTGTTCCCTCCACTTCTACCCTGAGTGAGAGAAGCCAAGAATTGAGCCGATGCATTCCACTCCACAGGAATCTGTGAATTAACTCTTTTGCCAAAGATTCTTTCCCTCACTCCCTTTCTCAGTACTTTTTTTTTTTTCCTCTTTTTGCTTTATGGATAAACCAACAGTAATGTCAGATTGTTCTACTCTATATTGTATGATGCCTCCAGTTAGACCATATCAAATATGATGTGATTTTTAGTTTTAGTGTTTAGTTTTGCTTCTTCCCATTTTCACTTCATTAATCAGATTGATATTTTTCAAAAAAATTAAATAGTCTGATAGAGTCACAGATAATTTGGGACAAAGCTCTGTTTTGGAGATACGAAACTCATTTAGTTCTATTTCTAGAGAATACTTGTATTTTAAGAATTCTGCAATGGCTAAATAAGTTACCTTTTTTTTTTTTTTTTTTGATACTTTATCTCCTGACCTTTCTTATAGTCCACTGGAGCTGCATAATTGTTACTAACTTTCTTAAAAGATTTATAAACACACTTTTCCAATGAACCTTGTATTTATCAGGTCACTGACTGGCCCTGAAACAATTATTTACTTATGCTGTAGTTGGCCCTGGTGATGTACCAAATAGAATGGTGACCCAGTCCACTGTGAACTATGCAGCTTGTGGTCTAGAAGAAAAGACAGACATCCAACAAAATAATTTCAGAAATTAAATTAATAATAGTGGGTAGAGAGCTATAGAGGAGAAGTATACAGTGCCACTCTGAGTCTCTGCAGAGCACAAAAGGAGACCTAACCTACTTTGGGAATGTTTATGCACCAAGTGTAAAATATGAGTGCCCCTCCCCTTGCCCTATTTCATCTTAAAGTCACCAGTGTCTACTAGTTTCCTATGGTGATTCCATTTTATGTTGCTAATCTGTTGCTTCTTGAAATAAATCCAATGAATTCAGAAGTCAGTAGGTTTAATTCGGAGCACTATATATGAACTTGTTATGTTAAGTTATGAACTTGTGTGCTAAACTAGGAGAATGTTTTCTTGATAGAACATTTTTGACTCATGAAATTGTATACTAGCTATTGCTAGCTATATTATATTTTCAGTCTGGGTGGCTGGAAAAATGGTGCTGCCACGAACAGAAATTAGGAAGCTCAGAGAAATGTAGGAGAGTTGGAGACAAATAAAGGTAAAAGCCATATCTAACTTGACCAAGAAGATGGGGCCCTGGTCATTTGGAACTTCAGATATGTAGATTCACTGAAACTGTACGATATGGAACAACATTTAATCTTTAATCATTCAGAGGACATGCAAGTCAAGAAATTTTGGTATCACATTCATCTTTATGAATCTCAATTTATGTGAATGTGCAGAAATGTCAGGCAGTAAAGTGTATGGTTGAATAAATGCCAGATAACAGAACATGAGTTTAATCATTCAGTGAATATCTCTACCTGTCCACAGAGGAATAATGAAGCAATACTCAAAACTGTCTAGAAACAAAATGTACAAATCATTGAAATAATGTACTAAAAATATGTTCAACTGTGATGATTCATCAGCCCCAAAAAATACCTCATCTAGGAAATTTCCGTATCTGTATATGCTTCTCTGTGTTTAAATGGAGGGTGTGTGTATATGTATGCATGTGTTTTAATAATAGGATAAAATCAATTTTGTAACCCAGTTTTTGAAAGGTAATTACATCACTGAGAAAACTCCTATTTAATACTCTTAGCAAATTTTAAATGAAAATTTTTCAGCATCTGTGATGAAATTGTATAGTGTCCTAGAAGTAGTTTTCCAGTAGAATTTTTAGAAATAATTTTAAAAAGTTATTTGAAATGATTTTAAATTTATAATAAGTTGTATAAGCTGGACAGTTGTTCGCATTTCACCACATTTGCTGCATTATACACCTCTCCCTTTTTTGTTGGTGTCTTAAGGAAACATTTGAGAGTGAGTTTTGGATGTGATGCCCCATCACCCCTACGTACTTTAGTGTATGCTTGTCCCAGAAAGAATATTCATGTATAACTAGCATACATTGAAGGCCGAGTCAGGAAGTCCACGTTGATATAACATAGCCATCTAATCCACAGACCATTCGTATTTCACCAACTATCCCCTGGCTTTTCCCATCTGGTGAGAAACCCGTCCAGGGATATTCATTATAGTCACTGGACATGTGTCTTTGACTCCTCCAGTCGAGAACGTTTCTTAAGTCATTTCTCTTTTTCATATCTTTGACAGTTATGTAGAGCACAGGCCTTACATTCTGTAGGATGATTCTGAGCCAGTGATGATATCAGTTTTGTTCGTTGGGTCATGTCAGTGGCTGCCAGATTTCCCTTCCATTAAGGCGCTACTTCGCTCCATGTAATTGACTAGTGCTAAGCTTACACCTGTATCCCTTCCCTCATCATAGTTCCATCCGCCAGGCTTGTTTTCCATTGCTCTGCCTGAATCAGCCACTGCAGGGACAGTTGCCAAGTGGTGATTTTAATTCTGTGTTCTTTCTTCTACTGGTAATCTGCTTTGTGGAAGAGCCTTCCCTTCTCCCCCCTTGACTTATTTTTTCATGCATCTTAGATTCTTAGTTTAGTCAATGGGTTACAGTATGTTATTATCTTTACTTACTCTCATGCTCATATTATCCCAGGTTTGGAAATGGAAGCCTCTTCAAAGTAGCTCATGTGTCTTTTAGCACACGCTGATCAGTTTTTGAGTGCTTCTTGATTTTGTGGCACAGTAAGTAGTTACAGTCTTATTTTGTATGTTCCGTGCCCTTTCCTTGCAATACATTCTATGTCTTCAGGCACCTCTTGTTCCTTTTAGTGGAGAATGGCATTTAGAAAGTCTGACTAGGGTGGGTAGTTGTAAATAATGCCAGGTGGCATTTGCTGTCCACTCTTTTTTTAAAAAATTTTATTTATTTATTTGACAGAGAGAAACACAGCCAGAGAGGGAACACAAGCAGAGGGACTGAGAGAGGGAGAAGCAGGCTTCCCGCTAAGCAGAAAGCCTGATGTGGGCTCGATCCCGGGTCTCCAGGATCATGACCTGAGCCGAAGGCAGTCGCCCAACCAACTGAACCACCCAGGCGTCCCATGTCCACTCTTTAAAAGAAAACTCCACAGAACAAGGCACAATTACATGGACGCACACAGTTCAAACCCATACTGTTCTGACGCCAGTTGTACTCCCAATTCCAGTCCAACACTTCAGAGTTCTTTTTAGTCTTTACCCTTGCTGTGTTTGTAAATACCCGCTCCAGCAGTGAGAAGTCTGGGCTTTATTAGACTCGGCATATGTGTTTATTTGCCAGTATTCCCTACCCTCTCTCAGTCTTCTTCCCTGATACCACCAGCGTGCCGCCATGCTGCCCCTCTCTGTCCCTCAGCATTCCAGGTGCTGTGCTGCTGGGCATGCTGACCTCATGCTCACCCGCCCGTGCCATCCTCCTCGCCGCCCCCAGGACTCTGTGTCCTCTGGTGCCACTGGGCACAAAACTCTGTTTTGTGGTTGAATTGCACCAGTTTATGCCTTTAACACTGTTGTTAGAAGACGTGTCTGTGTTTGGTTTTTAGTTTAAATCCACACTCAGGCAGCCTTGCTTATTCTGTGTGAGGCACTGTGCTAGGTACGCTGCAGATGTGAAGAAGGTAGACAGCAGACAATTTCCACCCAAATGGAACTATCACTGCGGGGTGAAACCACTGAATTACAAATAATGAATTTTACAGAAAGGGACAAATGAATACTGTGGAGAGGTACATTGGAAGTGCTTCCCTGTTACTCTGTACTTGGGATCATCTTTGTCTCCCAAGATTTGCTGAACGAATCACTGGTATTTGTGGTGGGGATGTACATCTGTGGCTAGGCTCAAGGGAAGGCTCTGGAAGTCACAGACTCTGCGTGTAAGGCCTGCACTCTGATGTGATGGCCTCACATTGTCTTCCTCTCAGGGCAGAGGAGCTGGCGCAGGTTTCTGAGCAAGGTAAGATTTGTGTTGTAAAGCGTTTATGTGCTTATGCGGCAAAGAGATTTCTTTAAAACCATTTGTAGAATAGTAATTGGGAATAGAGTCCAGCAGAAAAGGAGTCCTAAAAGCAGCCTTTTCTAACTTCAGAAAGCAAACACATGTTAATGAAACCTCAGTCATCTGTGCTATATGACATGGCCTATGGCATGAGACATTATTGTTGTAAAGATTTGAAAATAGTAAGTATTCTGTGTGAATTTGTTTACTTGTTTGCTTAAATATAAACTTTTTTACAGTTTGAATATAATTGCTTAATAATAGTGCAGTGCTACATGAACTGTCCAGTGAAGTATTTTCCAAAAAAACCCCCCAAAAACAAAAACATTATGTTGGTGATGAAGACTCCTTGCATAAAGATTAAAAAACAAAGATTCTAGGGTCTAATTTTTATAACGATTCTTTCCTGTGGTCTTGACTAAATATCTGAGCAGTATGCATTTCTGTTTTGTGGCAAAACCTACCTATAAGGCTCAATAAAGCCATTCAGTGCTCAGTCTGAGAACTTGAGGGCAGTAGGCCTAGAGACTCTGGAAACTTGAAGGAACTTCAGGAAGCCTCTGTCTTACGACAAAAATAAAGTAACTTTATAGAGTTTGGATGCAGTAGTACCGGGGTCCCAGATGGGAGTATAGCTCTTGGGGCCCTCAGTCACTCAGTGCTTTTGGATGCGGCACTGGTTCTAATAATCGTAATTATAATGGTGATGATGATGATAACTGTTATTATTTGATTGGCCTAGCAGTGTATAACAGCAAGCTTCTGCCAGAAGGTAAGCAAGAATGACAGCTAGTAATTACCTGGATCGTTTTCAGCACTTGATTAAAATGGGCCCAGTAGCCTCTCATCAGTGTGTGATTTTGAGATTCTGAGCAGTGAGTTCAGCATTAGCTGTGAATGAAAAACTGAACACCTGAACTACCTTTAGTATTATGGTTGAAATGGTTACATTCCTGGGGCCAAGATTTCTTTTTCTTTTTCTTTTTTTTTTTTCTTTAAGATTTTATTTATTTATTTGACAGAAACACAGGTAGAGAGGGGGAGTGAACACAAACAGGAGGAGTGAGAGAGGGAGAAACAGACTTCTCACCGAGCAGGGAGCCCAGTGCAGGACTCAATCCTGAGACTCGATCCTGAGACTTGATCCTGGGACTCAATCCTGGGACTCTCTTTGACCTGAGCCAAAGGCAGATGCTAAACGACTGAGCCACTCAGACACCCCACCTGGGATCAAGATTTCTGAGATTCTATGAAGAGGTGACTGTTACAGAGAGAAATTTAGAGCTCAAGTGTCTGAACATCATTTGATAGAACAAGCTAACTGGTTTACAAAAAGTCGTTTAGCTGGTTGGTTATTTCCATTTCTTAGTTTTTTTCTTTATCGGATTTTATAAGTTATAAAGGGAAAAAATAGAAAATTGAGTTCTCTATATCTGTGTAAGGCCAAGAGATGCACTAAGATGTCGAAAGGAATATGTTAGAAAAAAGTATTTGGAGGGGAAGTTTGTGGAGTTGGGGCCTGAGTATGGAGAAATAATGAGTTGCTGCTTTAGAAAAAAGTGCTTTGCAGACATTTAAATCATAAAAGCACATGAATATATGTATAACATTTATATTTTAAAGTATGCTGTGTAGTTAAGTGTTTGTGAAAATACTGGAAACTTAAAAATGTGTTAAAAATGTTGGGATGTAGTGTCTGAGTCTTGTTAAACAGCAAAGCTCAGCAACATATGTAGTATTCGATCTTTGGGCCAGGGTTGTGATGCTTTACAAGTTACTGTGATTTAATAATGATTTTTAGAAATTTTAAACTATTTAAACAAACTTAACTGTACAGTCATATTTACAGCTTGTACATGCTGTGGTTTTGTGCCCGAGTGTTTCTCCTGTATCTGGTTGACTAAAGAAAAAAGCCAGAGCAAGCTTTAGTATTGTGGACCCAGCAAAGACATCCAGTACATACTAATCACATTCTCATAGTTAAAAGTTCATTTACAGATGTTTGTAGAAGTGATATTTCATTGTAATTTCTGAAATTGCCAGGTGTTCATGTAAACTCCCTAAGATGAGAGCTCAAATAACTCTATTTTACACAAGTCATAAAATCATTGAGAAAATACCTGTTTTGCCATATGGGAACATGACTCTTGGAGACTCTTTAAGAGATGAAATTGGTCTGAACTTGGTATTTTACAATCACCTTTTAACTGAATTCTTTTTTTTTTTAAAGATTTTATTTATTTTATTTGAAAGAAACACAGCTAGAGAGGGAGCGCAAGCGGGGGGAGTGAGAGAGGGAGAAGAGGCTTCCCGCCACTGAGCAGGGAGCCCAGTGCGGGGCTCGATCCTGGACTCCAGATCATGACCTGAGCCAAAGGCAGATGCTTAACGACTGAGCCACCCAGGCATCCCTTAACTAAATCCTTATTACCACAATGGAGCTATGTATTTTACTTTTTTAATGAGGTAGAAGCTGTGTGGTTCAGGGAATTGAAGTAACTTAAGGAAAGAGATTTGGAATTTGAACTCCACAATGTCTGACTTGATGTTTCTAAAAAATGCAGGTTTTTCACTTTTTTTCAGTCTCCCCATTCACGTAATGAATTAAGCTAAGGCCACAGACTGTGTTGGGTACTTCTTGAACTTGTTCATAACCCCCTTTCTAGTTTTTCCAAGCTCTCTGGGCAGGCTTTTATTCTTTCTGCTCTCCATCCCACCCCAGGAGAAGAAGCAGGCTGAGAAGGTGGTGTTTTGGCTCCCTTCCTGTTTTGTTGTGATTTTCAGTGATACTGGAAGGTAATTTTTTTCTTCCAATAAGCAGTAACCACATGTGTGAGCCAAGGATTAAAGGAAGAATGACACTGGTAGAGTTTTCTTGCCGTAGGTATAACCTACTTAGTTTCCTAGGAAATCAAAATATGATTTACAAATATTGATTTGAGAGAGCTTGTAGGAAATCCTAGGCATTCCTGCCTTTAAAATAGTTTTTCTGAAGAGATCAAATTAAATGATTGAATTCTGAATGATCACATTTTTTTTAGAATGTATCTTACATATTGAATGGTTCTCTAATTTGGATTGAGGTTCGGTACGGTTGTAATATTTGGTACCCATTATTTATCTGTGCTGGAGGAATCAGTGACCTTTTTCTCCTGTAGCTAAGCGTAGTCTGCTCACCCACCTTTTGCTTTTCTGAGCACTGTGCTGATTGTGAAGGAAAGAATTTGAAGGATGATAAACTTAGAAGGAAGAAGCTAAGACTGTAGTTAGAACGATGAACTCTTGTCATCCATTTTGTGGAAAACTTTTGGAGTTTGAGTTCTGCTTCTTTCAGTATTACCAAATTAGATTAGTTTTATAACTCAAAGGGGGAAGAAGAGAGCCACCAGAAAAAGCTTGTGAGCCTTTGTCAGCAAATAAACATAACTAAAAGGAACTGCTCAGGATGTGTGTTAAAGTTGAGTCTCTTCAGACAAATAGAGCCAGCTCATAACATGATGAAAGATGGTAAGAGTCTGGATGGGGAAACCTACCTCCATCAGGGGATTCCACGATGGTGTAAGAGAGATACAGGGTGTGTTTTTGTGTGTGTGGAACTGTGTGTCCTCGATGGCATCACAATACTACGCTGAAGACACCTCAGCACACCCAATGCTATCCCGGAATCTGATATTTGCCTTGGCAGAGGTCCTTCTCAAACTAACCAGTGTGCAAAATGGTAACCTCAAGTCACTAAGAATAGTTCGTTGTTTTTAGCACATTCTTTGTAAGGAATTGAAACTGTGCAATGCACTTTATCATCATTTAAAAAAATGACAATAACAGTGATGATACTGAAGTGTTCACTGTGTCAAAAGTATTTGGTCTATCACTATACCAAAGCCATTTTGGAGGTCTTATGCTTTGAAGATTCCCGATAATTGAGGTTTTTTTGAAATACAGTTTCCTTGTCATCAACCCCTGACATTTCTAGTTTGAAATCCCGTATGGGGTTTTCAGTCACATCCCAAGAATCTGAAAAAAGAGGGATGAGCTGATCTTTGTTCTACCTGGAGAGCTGAAAAAATGAACTTTCCAGGCTGTGGGGTATATGATCAGAGTCAATAAAATGTAGACTTTATGGATCACATCTCAGAGATCTGTATTAGAGCTGAGTTCTACGTTAAATCTGGACAATATTAAGTATAAAACAAGTGAAAAGAAATAATGCTGCATACAATGAATAAAATATTGTATAAAATATATTATGTATGCAAGATGTTTTATGCTGAGAACTCTTCAAAAGTACTTTAAAGAGGTAACCAAATCAATAGGACAGTGGGTACCAAAGCTTTTCTGGTTGTAGGAAAAAACATTTATTGAGTCCCTCCTGTGCGACAGGTGTTGTGCTTCATCTGTGGGGGTGGGGGTGGAGTTCCTGGACCCAGTCCTTTCCCTTTAGAAATACACAAGCTGGGCAGGAGACAACCCATGATATGATTGTGCTACATATGTGATATATAAAGGAAAGCAGAGAGGGCCGTGGCAGCCCACTGGGCTTTGATCCTTTCTTCCCCTCCATGAAGGCATGTGTGTGTGCTTTTTTCTTTTTCTTTCTTTCTTTTTTTTTTTTTTAAGAGTGCAGTGCTCATGAGTGGGGTAGGGTGGGGGGAAGGAGGGGCAGAGTGAGGAAAGAGGGAGGGAAGAGAGAGAGAATCTTAGGCAGGCTCTGTGGTGGATCGGGTTCCATCTCATGACCCTGAGATCATGACCTGAGCTGAAATCAAGAGTCAGATCCTTAACCGAGTGAGCTACTCAGGCACCCTGCGTATTCTTTTTTAAACCTATAGTTTCTAAGTATCTGCAGAATCTGTATATTTAGTCATAATAAAACTACTGTCCTTTGCTTTCTCAAATGGTAAAGGATTAGAGGATGGATAATTTGAATGAACATGATTTTATTTTATTTATTTATTTAAAAATTTTATTTGAGAGAGAGAGAATGAGAGAGGGAAGTTCAGAGGGAGAAGCAGCCCCACCCACCCACCCCTGCCAAGCAGGGAGCCTGATATGGGACCCAGTCCCGGGACTCCAGGATCATGACCTGAGCTGAAGGCAGTTGCTTAACCAACTGAGCCACCCAGGCGCCCCAATGAACATGATTTTGAACTTTTAATGCTATATATGTGTATTTATATGTGCATATGGCAAAGACTTAGGAGTATAATATATTTGTGAGATGTACTTAAAATATATGAAGTTATATATGTCAGAATCTACAAAATATACTGATTTAAATTCTGGAACTACGTACTTGTGTAACTTAAACATAAAATACCACTTAGCTACTTTTTTTTTTCCTTTTTATTGCTTTTCACTTACACACCTAATGAGCTCTGAGCTCATTCCCCAAGAAGGGAATGATTTTCAGATGTTTTTAGTTAATAACTTATGTTGAACTCAAAGTGGTTTAAATAGTGGATTTCTATTTAAACCAAAGTATAATGCTCCTTTACATTAATTTGTGTTTTTATTCATCTTACATACCTGGAGAAATTGACCTGAGGACTATGTTTTGATTATAGGCCCTCTCATTATGTATAATTTTTAGAGTCTATTCTTGAATACATTTTCATTTTTTTAAAAGATTTTATTTATTTATTTGACAGAGAGAAACACAGCTAGAGAGGGAATACAAGCACGGGGAGTGAGAGGGAGAAAGAAGCAGGCTTCCCACTGAGAAGGGAGCCGGATGTGGGGCTGGATTCCAGGACTTCAGGACCATGACCTAAGCCGATGGCAGATGCTTTATGACTGAGCCACCCAGGCGCCCTACATTTTCATTTTTGCATATGAGGATATATTTTGAAAAATCTTGCAATTAGAACTTTATAGCTAGAATGTTCTTTAATAATTAATTTCATCAATTTCCTTCACGTTATTTACAACCAAATGACAATGACTATATTATGGTTATTTATAGTTTACAAAATTATTTTTTCATTAAATGGGACTCCAGCTTTACCTAAAAGTATGACTTCCATATTTTAATTTCTTTATTCTTTGTCTCGTTGTTTTGGATATTAATGGCAGCAAAGGCAACTAAAACTTTAAAAGTTGCAGTGTAATCTCCATGAGATCTGGGACAGTTTTTAGATTTTTGTAAGTGTTCATATTAAATATATTGATAAATGGAAGTAATTGCAAGAACTAAGAGAAGCTGCATATGAATTTTTCTTGTAGATGGTAGAGGGAAGAGGAAAGACCTGGTTTTGATGAAGTAAGAGCATGAGCATGGGTGAAATGCGAAAAATAATGGAATATTTTGTATTAAAGAAACATTAGGAGACAGAGTGTGTAACCCGGAAATCACTTTTTTTTTTTAAACCAAGTTTTGGCTATATACATTCTGTCCCAAAAAGACAATTTTACCTACTAAAGGTGTCCATGGCGGTGTCTTTTTTTTTTTTTTTTTTTTTGAACTTCACTAGAGCAAATGAAACAGCCACTACCATCACTACCATTATTCAGTTTGCTTTTTAGCAGGCATTTAACTCAGGCTGATGGCAGCGAGTTATGGAGCCCTATTTTGTAGACAGTGAAGGATCTAATGGAACTTCTCAAGTACAGCAGCAGCATGGTGAAAACAATAATACAAAAAGCTTTATCTGAACAGCATGAAGATTAGATTTAATAGGGGAGAAACTAGAGTTGAGGAGACCAAGTAAAAAGTAAAAACTGGTCTGGATTAAAACAAGGATGTTCTGGAATGTAAACAGTAGGTAGAATTAAGAGCATTTCCTGAAGAATATTTTGATGCCTGAGAATTACAAATGTAGGGAAAGAGGGAGAGCGAGGATGCTGAAGTTTCAGGGCTGGGTGATTTGGACAATGATGATGCCGTTCCCACAGGATTGTTGTGGGAGGGGTGATTTGGGGTCATCTTCTGCGTTCAGGATTGCTTATATTATGTTTAAGTTGATAGTTAGGGCCTCCTGGGTACATGTGTGCTCACATCATCAGAATTAGGGAGCTGGAGCTCAGGTAAGGTCTTTGCGCTAGAAAAAGATTTGAGCACAAGAGTTCTGGATGAAGCTTTGAGACATGAGTCAGTACTTAAGGGATGAAGGTAGTTTGCCTTTATTCAGAAATAGCTATTTCAGCACTTGCCTCCAAGATTATATTCCTGTTCCACTTATCTCTAGCATTTCCTACTGATGTGATTCAGTCAATTAAGATATGTTTGATTACAGGTAAAGAAAATGAATTCAAAGTGGCTTTAATAATAAAAGGGACTTTGGTTTCTGATAATAGAAAATACAGAGGTAGGAAGGTCTTCAGAATTGGTTTGGTTTAGGGGAGCTTGGGTGGCTTAGTTGCTTAGGTGTCTGCCTTTGGCTCAGATCATGATCCCAGATCAAGCTCCCTGCTCAGTGGGGGGCCTGCTTCTCCCTCTCTCTTCTGCTTGTCCTCTATCTCTTGCTAACTCTCTTTCTCAAATAAGTAAAAATCTTAAAAAAACAAATAGTTTGGTTTAATGTCTCAACAGTATTAACACGGATGGATCCAGTTTCTTTCTGTGTCAGCTTTAACTTTAGTCTGGCTCCTCCTGAAGTTACAGGAATGAGAAGGGAAAGTATCTGTGTTTTTACTTGTAGAGTGAGAAGAAGCTGGCTTCTGGCATCACTCTCAGCAGGTTAGGAAGTTTCTTTCTCCGGTGCCCCTTGTGACAAGGGTGCCATAGTTCACCATGATCATGGGATATTTTTCCATTCATACAGATCTTTAATTTCTTTCAACAATGCTTTGTAGTTTTTTAAGTATAGGTTTTGTAATTCTTTTGTTAATTGTTAATTTTGTTAACCATTTTATTCTTTTTGATGCTATTGTAAATAGAATTCTTCTTTTAGTTGAGGTGTAGTTGACATATAACACTGTATTAGTTTCAGACATGCAACGTAATGATTTGATGTTTGTGTATGTTCTAAAATGATCACCACAATGTCTAGTTACCATTCCTCATCATACATAGTTATAGAATTTTGTTTTCTTTTGAAGATAACTGGTAAGATTTACTTTGTTAGCACTGTTAAATATATGTAATATAGTGTATTAACTTCAGGTAGAATTACATTCTTAATTTCATTTTTGAATTGTTTGAGCAAATGTATAGAAATAAAAGTGATTTTTGTATACTTACCTTGTATCCTGCAACCTTGCTGAACTATTTAAGTTTTAAAATGAGTTCTGTAGGAATTTCTAATATACAGGCATGTCATCTGTGAATAGAGTTAGTTTTACTTCTTCCTTTCCAATCTGAATGGCTTCTACTTCTTTTTCTTGCTTAATTGCTCTGGCAAGAACTTTTAGTACGATGTTGAAGAAAAGTGAGAGCAGACATTTTTGTCTCTTCTTGGATCTCAGGGGGAAAGCTTCTAGTCTTTCACCCTTAAGTATGATATAATCTGTGTTTTTTTGGTAAATGGCCTTTATTTGTTGAGCACATTCTCTTCTATTCCTAGTTTTTTGAGTGTTTTTTATCATGAAAGGGATTGGATTTTTTTCAGATGCTAATACTGCATTTATTGATAAGATCATATGGTTTCTGTTTTTTAGTCTGTTGACATAGTGTGTTACAGTAATTGATTTTCAGATACTAAACCAACTCTGTCCTGTATGGGGTATATATCAGGACTAAGTGGGATTGCGTATTATCACTTGTTCATGATATGTAATCCCATTTGGTTATGATATACAATTCTTTTAATATATTGCTGGATGTGGCCTCAGTGGTATTTTGTTGAGGATTTTTGTATCTGTATTCATAAGCAATAACACTCTGTAGTTTTCTTGAAATGTCTTTGTTGCAAATAAGTTTTAAATGCCTAGATGTTTGGATTAACTGTGGAATTTTCAACATGTAATTGTTTATTATTTCTTTATGGGCTTATTAAAATACACTCTTATTAAATAAAATGGCACATGAATTAGTAGTCTCTACTTTTAATGTATTTTGAAGATCTATATATGTTTTTAAGGATTGGGAAGAGAACACACTAACCTATTTTTACAGTGGAATGAAAGAATCTCTTGTGTTTATGAGCCTGGTGTGTTTTCTGTTCTCCACTTTTTTTTTTTTAATATGGGTGGAAGAGTTTATTGACTGTGTGTATTTGTATGTGTGTATGTTTATAGGACTAATTTGCCCAATCGTATACCTGCAAAGCAGTGAATATATTACAATATGAATAAAATAAAGTGAATGTTATGGAGATTAAGCTTGATTTGTATTTAGAATTTTGTTGACTTTTTTCAGTGATTAAAGCAGAATTTTATAAATGATAATTGCACAATTCCACTAAATGTAGTAGAATAATTTATTGCACAGATTTCTTATTTTTTAAGAGCTCGGGATACAATACAGTAGTTTACAGTTTCTGTGGTGGATTACATTTCTCTGAAGAATGGTATTTAGTGGAATTTCTGAACAGAAGGTTTACCAAGTAGTAAGAGTTGTTTGTTCACCATCTTCCGTGGAGTCTTTTGCAGACTTTTTCCTCTGAGGGTCTCATGATGTTGAGGGAGAACAGGACCATGCGTTTGTCTTCAGTCTGTAGGATATCACTCATCCTGTGAAGTTTCTAAGAATAAGGCTTATGCTGGTCAAAGGACTCTGGGTCATGCCCTCATTGTGTTTTCCTTGTTAAGGGTGCATCTGGGGATAGCAACAGGCCCTCCTTTCTTTTCTGCTCACTCACTGCTTGTGCATTCAGTGGAGGCTTCCTGTACAGCCCACTTCGGGCATCCTCTTCACAGTGCACTGAGAAACACCAATTAATTATATACTCATACCTTACACATTACCGAGATTCTCATTTGACACTAATAACTGAAGAATTTATTACCTCTAATTTACAAATAAAAAAAAACCCTGAGGTTCAGGAGGCTCAGGAACTTTAATGACATGACTAGAAGGTAGAAGGATATGACCAGAAGCTGATATCAGCTGGGCCAGGAAGCCTCACTTCTGTCAGATTATAAGCTCCTTGAGAATGGGGAGTGTGTTTTAATCAGTGACTTAACTGCAGCACTTAGCATGTAGTGTGGCCTAGACGTGTGTTAAATCAATGTCAAGTGCCTGCTCCATACTGAGGGGCCGACCCCAGCTTAGCTGTTGTGAGATTGCTTATGCAGATGATGCTGGACTCCTACGGAAAAGCCCAGGCTCTCTTCTTAGGGCCTAGGGGCATCAGCTACTTTCGGAAGTGAGAAGATTCTCCCAGGATTTTTTTTTTTTTTTTTTAAACCACTTTGCTGTTCTGTCTCTGACCTGTTTCAACTTCTGACAGAGGACCTTTGTCAACATTCACATCATGTGTGCTTGCTGGTGGCTGAGCAGAAGCTCAGAGGTCCCATGTGCCTCTGATGGCAGAATTCATGCGGCTGCTACTTCACGCCTGACCTTACATCCTAGGCCGTGATCTACTCCTTATTCAACAACTTGTGTTGTCAGAACTAACGCAAACTGAAATTACTGCCCAACAATGTTACAGTTTTTCTCCAGCATCCTCAGTGGCTCAGGAGTAAAATGTTCTAGACAGTTAACATTGGGAAGATACAAGGAGAGGCTTACATCCCTATATTTATACCTTGAAAGCAAAAATGCTACCAGGTAGATCATCAGTCTCTCCCTAGACTTAAAATATCACTGATTCATTTAGCTAATAATTTTAACAAAAATTGCCTTCTAAAATTTAAATCTCTTTTATGTTATATTTACATCAAGTATTAAAAACTTTGGTATAGGTTTCATAATTTTTAATGCATAAAAATATAAAGCAGGCTGAAAGTAAAATTTATCTTGAAATCCGCAGCTTTTCCTCACTGAGGATAATCATTTGCTCAAATTCTGGCCCTCGCAGGCACCAGCACTTCCAGTACAGATACTTGGCTTTTGGCTTGGATGCTGTATGGGATTGTAGTATGTTTCAGTATTTGTTCCACTGACAGTTTGCCCCAAATTTACCAGGAGTATGTGTTAAAATGCAGACTCCTAGGCCTAGCCCCAGATGATTCAGTCAGAACCTCTGAAAGGGGACCTAGAAATTGGCCTTTAAATAAGCTCCCTGTTGACTGTGGTGAATTCCAAAGTTCGATGCCCTTGGGCTAGCCAAAGATCGGAGCCACAGAGATCTTGGATTTAGTCCCTCCACCAGTGAAGGCTGTTTGACATTCATACTGTGACGTTTACATCTGAAAATAGGAATAGTGGTAACCGTGGTTACCTCAAGGAGGTGCGAGTTTTCAGAGAATTCTATGTAAGGTAATTAGTGCAGTGTCTGGTATATAGCAAGTGCTCAAGAAATGCTACCAGTAGCAATAGTGAGTGTGGTGCTTGTTACTATTATCATTGTCCCCAAACGCTTTAATAGCATGAGGACTCCTAAGCCCTTCAAAATGAGGATATGAATGTTACCAGAAAAATAACGTTTCGAGAGTTGAGAAGTCAGGGCCAGATGGTGACAAACTATGGTTTTATAGTTTTATAGCAGCCTGGTTTTATAAATAAAGTTTTATGGGTGCCCAGCATCCCATATGTTTAAGTATTGTCTGTGGCTTTTTTTGAACTCTGGCCTACAAAGCTGAAAATACTTTCTGGCTCTCAGCAGTAGAGGTTTGCTGACTCTTGCTCTGTACTAATGTGAATTTTGGTCATAGCTTCATCCGTGTGGGTCCGTGGTGCAGAGACATCAGGTGTTGGTAATAAAAGAGAGTACTGGTAACAGTGGCCAATTTTCTTCTTCCTAGCTTCTGTTCCTACTACACCTGCTGCCTCAGGTCTTTAAGAAGAGTCAGCCCTTTACTGTACGTTTCTGCCTTGCCTTTTCACTCCCACCTAAAAATCAGAGGTGGAGTCATGTACCATTTTTTGCATCTAGGAGGCCAGCAGGGTGAGTACTTTGGAGGCTCTTAGGACTTAGATATTATAGTCCCTACAAATAATAACCTGGAAAGTAAAATAGTATATAGAGAATATGTAGACAAAACACAGTCGCATGCCCTGTGGGTTTTCTGATTATCAAGTTTGAATTCACATTAAATTCTAGAAATATCATTCATCTCCCACCACCTCTAAATGAAAAAACAAAACCAGGGACACTGGGGTATCTGAGTTGGTTAAGCGTCCGACTCTTGATATAGGCCCAGGTCATGAACTCAGGGTTTGGGATCTAACGCCATGTTGGCCCCTCGCTCAGAAGGGAGTCTGCTGGAAATTCTCTTTCTCCTTCTCCCCTTCCCCACCATGCTCACGCATGCTTGCTTGTCATCTAAAATAGATCTAAAAGAGATAAATCTTTAAAAACCAAAACGAAACCCAACTATCAGACCAGGAAAAAAAATTTGACATAAAATTGTAGAAGGATCTTGTAAACAATTACAGTCTAATTCTCTAAATCTAAAACTCAAGTGGAGATAAGATTGTTGAACTTTGGGGGCACCTGGGTGGCTCAGTTGGTTGGGCGACTGCCTTCAGCTCAGGTCATGATCCTGGAGACCGGGGATCGAGTCCCACATTGGGCTCCCTGCTTGGTTGGAAGCCTGCTTCTCCCTCTCTCACTGCCCCTGGTTGTGTTCCCTCTCTGGCTGTGTTTCTGTCAAATGAATAAAATCTTTAAAAAAAAAAAAAAAGATTGTTGAACTTTGTGGTTATATTTCACAAATTAAGTCTACTTCCTAGAAATTCTGTGCTCAAACTCTGTATCATGCTCAAGCATACAGACAATGATTAACTTACAACATTTTGATATTTTCCAATTTTCCAACTTTAAATAGGAATATCCCACTTTCCCAAAGTACTAATTATATTTGTCTTGCATTACACTCTAATGTTGTCATGGGCTGTAGTTGAGAAAGAACCTTTATAGTCAACCCTTAATATAATTTTATATGGTCTTTGAAGCACTTGAAGTAATATATATAACATATATATGTATATAGCATCTCCATTTTTACATATTTTCATGAAACTATAATAGACATATAATAGTCTTTAGCAAAAACATTTTGAGAGATCAAACAATATGATTCTGTGTTCTTGTGGGTTTGATTATGGGTGCTTTTCTCTGTATTTCTTTCTTTGATGTTTTCTGTCTTTCACTCTATGAGTGTCTCGTTCCTTCCTCACGTGGTCCCTTTAAGTCTATTCTTCCTCTTGTCCTACTCCTTGAAGTGGTTGTGACGCGTAATGTATCTCTTGGGTCAGATGCTTATGCAGTATTACTAACACAGCATCTAACATTTCTCTTTAAAAAAAAAAAATCCCTGCCAAACAGTAATTGTTTTATGTGCTCTTTGATTAGTATTTTTATTAGCTTGCCGACTCTTCAGTAAGAAAAAAATGTCCTATCCCCTGTGTTCTTGGCCTCTCTGTTGCTGGCTCAGAGTGTTTTATTGTTTGATGGAGTAGATAAAATTCCCCTGATGTTTCCTACTCACTCTAAATTTGGAATACACCTACAGCATTCTTTTAGGCTTTATTGTTTCCTAAACCATCTATTTAAATATAGTCCTAAAGCTTAAACGGAACACTGTTATTGTGGCTAAAAATAATATGTGTAATGGAGGAGTAGATTTGACTTCATTACCATTTTCATAACCATGCAAAAGCCAGCATTCCCACAAAGCACTCGGTAAGGTCTAGTGATTATTAAACTTTGCCAGTTCCATGGTCAATGTATAATGGTTACTTGTAGTGATTTGTAAAATGGAATGGTGGGAAGAGTTTGACCTTTATTTAAATCCAGTGGGCCTTTCTAAAGCTCTGTGTTTAGAGCAAAGGCAGAGGCATCCATAAGGACATAGTCAAGGAGAAAGCTCTGGCCTGTTACCGAGCAGAATAGTGTCCAGGGCACCCTTGTGTTGCATCTATAGCAGGACAGGAACTTTTGGCCTGTTATTTGATATTGAGACGTCTATGAACTGGAGACTGCTGATAGCTCTTTTATAGGGGATGGTTAATTTGATGATGTTATTTAATTCTTCTTTTATCATTTATTTGAAAACCTTTATATTACCCTAGGTTTTTTTTTTTTTTCTCTTTTTGATTATAAGACAAATCTGTTTGCCCAGGCAAATTGAATTTAAATTCTCTTTTAATAGAGAACCTCACATCCGTGTTTCATGACATTAAAAAAGATGATTTTGCCATTTGAATTATTCTATTACACTTTATGATCCTGTACGTATGTTCTTGCTTTTCCCTAGTCTAAAATTCCCATCTGCCACTTCCTCGTCACTATATTCCCTCTTCTAACTATTCCAACTCTCAAAACCCAATTCCTAGTGCAGATGCCATCTGTTCCAAGAAGCTGTCCTGCTTTGCAAAAGTCAAATGAATGAATTTTTTTTTGCATCTTAATTTCTGTACTTTTAGAGACATTTTGCCTAGACTTCTATTTCATAGTTATTTTGTTAGCTTTCAGTGATAGGTGTTATGTATCAAGTATTTGAAATTACCATTATTCACCTGTTTTTGAGCTATAAACATGTCACATTCATATGTCAGAGCCTAATACTTATTTCAACACTAACTGCATAAACCTTTGAAAATAAACTATGGTCTGAGTTTGTTAAAACACATTTTGGACTTTGATTCCTGTCTGTATCCTAGAATACTTAGAGTTTATACATAACAAATGTATTCAAGAAATGTTTGTTGAAATCAGTTATGAGGTAACTAGTAATTGATCTAGAAATGACTCCTTTTCTGTGGTCACACCGTTCGAAAACTGGGATATTTGAGTCCACTGTGCAAATCTGTCTGTTGCCCACTCATTTCAATATTGTCAGATACTTAAAGTCAAACTTGTCTGAAAGTCCCTGTTCCTTATGTTTTAGTTATATGCTGTATTACCTTTCTTGAAGCATTTTCTCTTTACTTTGTCGATATTTGCCTTATTTTGCTTTACCAATTGCAAAAGTAATTCTTTTATTTGTGATTTTCCTTTCTCAAACTTTTTACCAACTTAATTCTTGGTTTAAGGACTGTCACTCGGAGGCCCCGGCCCCCCTGGGAAATGTTCCTTGACTTGCTTTGTTTTATCCTGGGGGAAAAAAAAAACCTTTCTTTTGAAGTTATATTTTGTGCTTGCTAAAGGTCCAATTAAATCACAGGAGATAAAAGTTGTACTGACGACCTTGGATTTTCCGGGTCCTTTGCCAGAAATAGCAAACTAGATACTCATCTTGTACAAAAATGTGTGCATATTCATCCTCAAAACATCTTGTCTTTGGTTGGCATTACAGTAAGTCTCAGTCAGCTCACAGTGTGGAATCCGGGGGTTACTGGGCAGGAGGTAGGTTTGGAGGGGAACAAAGCATGGTGCGGAACAAATGGAGAAAATTGTGCTTTTTCTTTACTGAAAGGCTTTTGAGTTTTACACTGTACCGTCTTTTTCTTAGCTACTTACAATACAATATAATTTCCTCAAGACAGGTTTTTTTAGCTCACTTAGGCCTTTTTTCATAACTGGAAGAAATTTTACATGAGAAAATGAGATTTTGGAATTGTAGGCAAAGCTCCATCTGTGAATACATTGAAATATTTTATAGCATCATATAGAAATACATTTTTGTTTTAGTGAATTTCTTTTGTCCTTGAATCAACAATTTTGCAGTGTAATACTTTTAATTAGGTAAAATTTGTAATGGGCTCTTCACAAGTTATAGAGCATGTGTAGACATTTTTCATATTTAGACCCCATTAATTGAGGGTGCTGGAACATGAGACTGTGGTCTATGCAGTTGAAATTGGTAGTTTTAATAATTAAGGTGACTTACTTTATATTTTCTGTTCAGAGTGGAATACGGAATGGGTTACTGTAAATCTATTTGGGGAGACCTTCTCTGCCTGTGTGTAGTGATTTATACATGTGCATGTTTCTGCTGTTCTGATGAGTAATTCAATAAAATGGACTAGATCTTACTGATCATGGTTTGTAAACACAAGGGTAGAGATCAATGCATTCCCTGTGCCTCGGATGGTGTCTTGCATGTGGCAAATCTGTAATTATCTGTTGAGTGAATGGTTGAGTTGATAAAATATTTACTAGTTGCTTAATACCATGTGTTGAGCTCCTAAGAACAGAGAACCATAACATTAAACATGGTCTTTAAGGTTGTAAGTTAGTAGAGACAAAATTCAGTGCATATTAAGAGAGAGAATGGTTAATACTGAAATCTATAGTACTTGATGTAATTTTTAAATAAGAACAGAGGTGAAAGAGGCAACAGTAGTGATAACATCATTTTGTAATTACTGAACACCTACTTTGTACCATTTATTGCTGAAGGTGTTTTACGTATGTCATCTCAGTGAATCTTTATGGCAAGTCTGATTATTATCCCTGTCATTCCTCCATGAGATCATCCAGGTTTAGTATCATTCTCAAGATCACATAGCAATGAAGTAGCAATGTTAGGCTGTAGGACCTGTTGTGTCTGCCTCTGGAACAGTACCTCCACTTTATTGCTTTGCTGCCCCTCTGGTTTTCTCGAGCGGTCTGGCCCAAGATTGGCCCAGGGTGGTATCTGGGTATCAGAAGCTCTCTGGACACCTGCAGACCCAACATGAGACTTGGAAGTCTTTCTAAACCAGAAATGTAGCACCAGCACTGCTGTCACTGGGGCTGGGCTCCACCCATGACCCTGGTTCAGTGATGGGAAGAAGGAATCCCGTATAGAGACTTTAAGAGGCTTCCTTTGTCTCTGCCCTCATCGATATCAGTGTTAAAATTCACATATATTTTAGTGATATTTTCAGGCTCATCAGTTTATAGGAAATATTTTATGTGTCCCTATAAACAGTTGTTGAAAACAAAGTGCAGTATCCATCATGGCGGCCATTGTGTTTGAGTTGCTTATAATTAGAAAACTGCTATAATTGATGGGTCTCTGCCTGCTGGTTCTAGGTCCCTTGCCTGGGGAGCTTTTTACAAGTAACAGTCAACACCCTTGAACAAAATGGGTTTGAACTGCATGGATCGACTTCTACACAGCCTTTTTTTGATAAATACAGTATAGTTCTGTAAATCATTTAACATTTTTCTTCTCTAGGTAACTTTGTTGTAAGAAAAAAGTATATAATCTGCATAACAAAAAATATATGTTCATTGACTGTTATTGGTAAGGCTCCCAGTTAGTAGCAGGCCATTGGTTAGTAGTTAGGTTTTTCAGATAGTCAGTCAGAAGTTATACATGGATTTTCAATTGCACAGAGAGTTGGTACCCCTGGTCAGTCAAGGGTCAGCTGTACTAGTATCTTAGCCCAATCTCCAGAATACCTAAATTAGGGCTCAGGAAATGAACCTGTCTATCCATCTGTCTAGTCATATGATTCTTTTCTTTCTCTTCTTTTTTGTTTTTTTCTTTTCTTTCCCTTCCTTTTCTTTTTTCTTTTTTCTTTTTCTGTTTTCTTTCATTTTTCCTCCCCTCCCCTCTTCTTCCTTCCTCTCCTCTCTTCTTTCCCCTCCTCTCCTCTCCCCTCCCGTCTCCTCCCGTTTTTCTTTCTATAATCTGATGATTTTTAAACATATAGATCACATTCTCTCCTGTTTCCTCCTCACGTACTTTTTAATATCTCTGAAGACAACTTAGTACTGGAGAATAGTCTGATTGACAGAGTTGGTGTTTCTTGCACATAAAATAATGGTACATTTTACGATTGGTGGGAACTTATATATGATGATGGCAGGGTAGGTGATTTCTATAAGGGAAAATGATTACCTAGAAAACATCCATTTAGGGATGCCCTTATGATTCCGAGAGTGTAAATGTTTTAATTTAACTAAAGAACAGAGAAGCTATTTGGTTTCATTAATCAGTGCATTCGAATCATTACTCTGAATGATTATGCTTCATTTATTTTGTGTCAGAATGTTTTCCACACAATAATAGAGAATAAAAGTGCATCATTAATTATAGTTGAGCAGCTCACACATGTGTGGGTCTATATATTTCCATATCGTCACACAATGAAGAAAATTTAATATAAGAAATAATTAATCCTTACAAAAGAATTGAAGATTCAATTAAATAATCCTATTAAATTCATGATCATTTATAATCATGCCTTGTAACCGTTTTAAGTAGTACTTTAAAAAGTTTGGTTAAACATTTCCATTTGCCTGTGTCTTTCTAAATGGAAAGGTTTTTTCATAATCATGGTTGTTATCCTTGGGGGCTAACAGTTACTTTTTTGGAGAAGAGTGTAACTTTTTTTCAAAATGAAATCAACTCATTTGTAGGGCTTCACTGTGACAGAATTTCTTTAATTACTGTAAAAAAGTTGTAGTTCTGTGCACAGAAATTTGGATTTGCTCTTTTACTGTAAATAGGGACCCTTCCTGATGAGAACCTCTTTGTCAGTCTGCTCTTCTGGTTATCAGAACTTCCATGCTCCTTCGTAATGTTTCTCCTGGCTCTTTTCCTTTCCCCTGGCTGACTGGGACTCTTATTAAAACGAAACAAACAAAGAAAAGCAACAACAAAACCCCCCAAAACCTCCACAAAACTGAGTAACATACAAGACCAGCTTGCAGTATATAATTGCAATATCATGAAAACCCACTGTATCTTCCCAGGTCCAAAAGGGGATGAAGGCAGTCAGGTGCCAGTTTGGTTCATTGACTGAATAAAGTGTAGAGGACTTAATTTATAGTTCAGTAACTTCTTAAAAGGCAAATATGTCTCTCCTTTATAGATGAGAAAATACGGAGACAAGAACAATTTTAAACAGGGAAAAGTGGGCGGAGTACAAAATTTTAGAGATTCTTGGAACACATCATAATCTCTCTGAATCCAGTGATCTCTTTTTGCAACAAAGCCCAAATAATTTCAACACTATTTTTTTCATGCACCAAACAGTTTTCAAATGGTTTCCTAAACATTGCTTCAGATTTTCTGACTTACAGTTTTTATAGCCATTTTAGGTAGTTGGGGTCTTCACAAATGATGGGGTCAGATCTAGAATTTGGGACCTGGGACACTTAGGCCCATTTCACTTCCACCACGTCACTCTTAGTGATTCACTAATAACTTAGTCACATTTTATCCCCCACTCCTGATTATGGTATCATTAATTTCAGTATTTTAGTGTTACTTTTTATAATTTCACTTTGCTTCAGGCTGTGATTTTAAAAGCTGTTGAAGCCAAAATTCTTTCAGTATGGATTGCACCCTTGATTTTAGGAGAATATGAAAAAGAAAATGTGACATTAAAAATTGATTTATGCTAATATTTTGTGGAATAGCCGAAGACCATGTACAATTATGAAAAAACTCAGTTTTAATGTAATTGAGAAAATCTACTTAAACATTTCTTCTATATGTTTGACAGATTTATTGAGACATGATTCACATACCAATTCAACCTGTCTTAAGTATACAATTCAGTAGGTTTTGATATATTCACAGAGTCGTGCAGTGTACCACTATCAATTTTAGAACATAAGAAAACTTTTTTTTAAAGGATTTTATTCACTTATTTATTTGAGAGAGGAGAGAGAGAGAACACGAGTTGGGGGGAGGGGCAGAGGCAGAGACAGGCTCCCCACTGGGCATGGAGCCCAATGCTGGACTCTATCCCTGGACTGCAGGATCATAACCTGAGTGGAAAGTAGGTGCTTAACCGACTGAGCCACCCAGGAGCCCCAAGAAAACCTACTTTTTGAAGTGGAGGTATTCAGGGACATCCTGGTTCTTTTCAATTTGAGGCTGTTATGAATAGAACTGCTTAAAAAAAAAGTAAACAAAATAAATAATCTTCAAATTAATGTCAGAATCATGTGTTTGAAAACCTTTAATTATATTGTAATTATTTCTCAGCTTTTTAGAGACATTTTGTGCCTGTGTGCTGAGCTGGATATCTAAAATGTTTTGTTTTTTTTTTAAATTAAATTTTTTATTTTTGGTTTTATCAGTGTCTTAGTGTCTCTCCATTGCTGTGTTTGGTCAGGAAGGTAAAGTAGATGATGTTTGCATAAACCAGTGAGTCTCATTTATTGTTGTAGAAGCTATAAACACTCATGGCTGTGAAATGTAGGTTAGATTTCTGTTGGAGTTTACCAAGTTCATAATAGATCCTGGGCAGAAAACTTTACCATTATTTACTGAACAGTGGTTCTCATAACTTGATGCAGATTAGAATCACCTGTGTGTTTAGAACTAGTACCTTTATCTGCTCCTTGGAAACTATAATTTAATTGGTGATTTAATCCCACATGGGACCCCGGTGCCAATTGCTGGCAAATTTAAGTATCCTACATGATTCTCCTGTGTGGCCAGGATTAAAAACTTGTTTTAGTTTCTTGTTTTCAGAATTTTAGCAACAGAAGCCTGCAGCTTAATTTTTCCAAACTGGCTTAACATTCATTTATCTGTCTGATGTCTCAAGAAAAAGAACTGATTAAATCAAAGCTAGATTAGAAAATGGGCGGGCGGTGGTGGTGTGGGGGACCCTGATTAAATCTCCAGCCAGTACCCCTGAAGCTCATTTGCGAATTGTCATCTTTGTATCCTTAGTACTAGCAAATGCCTACTCTGCAGACGTTCTTCACTTGCTTGCCTGCCTTTTATTTGTTTTCCTTTCCTTCCTTTCTTCGATGTTTATTATTAAGTGCCTACTCACGTTTCCAGCACTGTTTTATATCCCGAGGATATAAATACAATTTGGAGTCCTTTGTACATTTGAGTTGGCAAAAGATGCATAATATTTGTGGAATTGAATAGAATCACACCTGAGCCTTCTTGGCAACTGTTGGGCTGTGCCTCAAATCCTGTGTAGAATCTAGGCCTTTCTGATATCCAGGAACACTCCAACCCTTGTCTGTCACTTCCTCATTTGTTTGCTTCCCTGTTACATTCAGGGACATCCCAATTCTAGCCAGGCTTAAGCCATGAGGATCAAGTTGGTTAGAGCTAGTATCTTGGGTCTGACTTCTCCATGCACCACAGACTCACTGGGTCCCACCAACGCCTGAGTTTTGGGTAAACTCAGAGTCCAGTTAGGTTATAAATACAAGGGACCCTCTTACTTGTGGGTTGTAAGTCCTCGGAGCCTGCCCTGGAGGACTTATACAGCGTTGACTGCCAGGTCTTAGGACCGAGCCTTCTGTTCAGCCCTATGGCACATCTTATTTTCTGGGAGCAGGGAAGGAGGGGACATGGGTGATCCTGTACCAGTTTATATATTCTCACTGGGTTGATTCTTTCGTGCTTAAGTATTTCAGGTTGACTTACCGGGGGTGGGGGGGGCGGAAAGAGTGCCCACAGCTAGTGGAATAGCTATGTGTATGCACCTGCGTGCATGGTGCCCCGCTCCTCCCTGATATTTAAGGAGAAAACAGCAGAAGACACAGTATTTTGTTTCAGTTTTTCATCAGTGATTTTGTTTTTATTATTTGTGCTTTTTGCAGCCTCTCAGCATGTAGAAAATACCTTCTGAATGCGAGTAAACAGGTATGGGGAACTGGGTGATGGAATTTGCTGTGGTGCTTCTAAGAGAGATCTAAACCAGGGGAAGAAAGATAGCAAGGTTTAACAACACATTACTGCTTGTTGAAGCTTTGATGCCACTCCTGGCAATATTAAATTATCCAAGCAGTATTCAGTAATGTTGACCAGAGTCAGAGCATGCCCCGTGTTTCTAGGAAAATATTTTAAGAAATACATTGTGCTTTTAAAATGAAGTAATTAAAGTTTAGGCATTGAGGTTCTCCCCTCACATTGCATTCCCTTCTGAATTCTTGGACGTTTTATTTGGGATCTCTGACTTGCTTATTTCATTTTTGCAAATAATTTATTCTCTGGACCTGTGTGTAGTGGTGTGTGCGTTTTAAAGGTTTTGGTTTGTTTGGGAAATACACCTCTACCAAAGGAGCTTCTGTGGCCACCATTAGAACAAAGCTTCCTAATTTCAGTGTCATTAAGTTAGCAGCTGGTGCAGCTGAATTCAGAGGCACAAGCATGGTTGTTGACTGTTTTCTCTCAAAACAGTCTGAACAAAGCATTTCCTTAAGCAATGTCAGGCAGGATTTGAAACTTCCTGTGCCTCAGAAATGTCTTAGAAAAGTCTACGGAACTACAAGGGTCAAGATTACTGCATGTGATCCCTTACCTCTAACCCCAGTCCATGGTATTTGACTCCTTTAAAAAATCTTGTATTTTAGAATCATATGGTCAGAATTCTTAAGTTAAAAAGAAAAATCCAGTTCAATATATGTTATATCAGTTACTCTTCACGGTGTGATAACACACATGCTAGTTAATTTAAGAACAAGAAAGTTTCAAAAATTGGAGCTTGCATTATAGCAGTGATATGTTATTGTTACATATTATGTTATTTAGTTTTTTGTAGACAGTTAAGGAGAGTAATCTTTTATATAAATTTATGTGTTTTCTGTGAATAGCTTGGAAATTGTAGGCATAGGAATTAGCTGGAATTTATTCATGCTTTTTTAAATAATGATTTTGCTTTCATTATTTTTTATCAATGTTTTCATTAATTTTTCTTTAAACATATTGAGAGATAATTGACATAGTATGTTAATTTCAGGTGTATGACATAATGATTCAGTGTCTGTATATATTGGGGCAGTCAGTTAAGTATCAGCCTTTAGCTCAGGTCATGATGTCAAGGTCCTGGGATTAAGCCCCCACTGAGCAGGGAGCCTGCTTCCCGTTCTCCTCCACACTCGTGCTCTCTTTCTCAAATAAATAAAGATCTTTAAAAAAATATTTGTATGTATATTGTACATACATAGATGATCATCACAATAAGTATAGTTTATATCTGGGGCGCCTGGGTGGCTCAGTTGGTTAAGCAACTGCCTTCGGCTCAGGTCATGATCCCGGAGATCCGGGATCGAGCCCCGCATCCGGCTGCCTGCTCAGCGGGAAGCCTGCTTCTCCCTCTCTCAGTCCCCTTGCTTGTGTTCCCTCTCTGGCTGTGTTTCTCTCTGTTAAATAAATAAATAAAATCTTAAAAAAAAAGTATAGTTTATATCCATCACCACATATAGTTATAGTTAACAGATTTTTTTCTTGTGGTGAGAACTTCAAAGATCTCTCATAGCAACTTTTGAATACACAGTTACAGAATTTTTATCTCTAGTCGCTGTGCTATACATGACATCCCCCGGACTTACTTATCTTATAACGGGAAATTTGTACCTTTTGAGCACTTTTACCCATGTTTCCCACCCCCACGCCCTACGTTTTCTTTTTAATGAACATCTGCCATATGCCAGAGTCTGTTAAGTGCTAGTGGGTACAAAAGAAAGGCATGATCATATGCAAACAATAATAAAGGTGGAATATCTTTTGGTGAGAAGGTGGGTGGCATAGATCTGATTTCATCTGTTTTATTCCTGGGTAAATTTGTATTTCCAGGGAAAATTTCCTTTATATCGAGAGAACTCAGGTTGAGTTGAGAAGGTTGACCACTACCCCTACATGTTCGTTCTGTAATGTAAGTTTCTGTAATTAGATTGTCTGGCTGTTCCAAAGGAAAGGCAAATTTGGGAAATGGTATTTATTAGATGAATATTGTGTTTTATATTCTTTTGTTAATACATGAGTTGCGGGGCGCCTGAGTGGCTCAGTTGGTTGGGCGACTGCCTTCGGCTCAGGTCATGATCCTGGAGACCCGGGATCGAGTCCCACATCGGGCTCCCTGCTCGGCAGGAAGCTTGCTTCTCCCTCTCTCACTCCCCCTGCTTGTGTTCCCTCTCTGGCTGTGTTTCTTTCTGTCAAATAAATAAAATCTTTAAAAAAAAAAATACATGAGTTGCTTATTTTTCATCAGCATCAATTTGAGATGCAGTCGCTGATATAGGGTCAGACTCATGGCATGTCAGGGAGAGTCTTGTCTCTGATAGCATCATGACGTGATTACCCTTTTAACATAGTCCACTGACAGCTTAATTTCGTAAACTCTTTGTTCCTGTTGAATCTGTTTTAGTTAATTTTTTTAAACTTAATTTTTTAAACTTCATGCAATTAAAGTTTACTCTCACAGATTAAGGAATTATTTTATGTGGGTTTACTATCTGCCATGTAAACTAGTGATTTTTCCTTTTCCATGTGTTATTTCTATTTCTCTTAGTTTTTTTTTTTTTTTTTTTTTAATTAACATAGAGAAAGAGAGCACAAGCAGGGAGAGCAGCAGAGGGAGAGGGAGAAACAGGCTTCCCAGTAGCAGGGAGCCTGACGTGGAGCTTGATCCCAGGACCCTGGGATCATGACCTGAGCTGAAGGCAGATGCTTAACCGACTGAGCCACCCCGATGCCCCTGTTTCTCTCAGTTTTTAATGAGATATACCTGCTTATACTTCTGTCAGGATTAGATGGAGAAATTGTATTATAAAGTCAATGGCAATTATGATTTCATAGATTATTTGACTTATGTTTTTAGACCAAAACACTGTGTTATTTTCTGAAAAGATTTTATTTATTTAATTGACAGAGAGAGAGCACAAGTAGGCACAGTGGTAGTCAGAGGGAGAGGGAGAAGTGGACTCCCTGCCGAGCAGAGAGCCCTGATGTGGGGCTCGATCTCAGGACCCTGGGATCATGACCTGAGCTGAAGACAGATGCTCAACCGACTGAGCCACCCAGGCACCCCAACACCGTATTATTTTCATATAGTCCTCCTGCATTATCATAATCATTAAATTGTAATTAGGTATCGTCTTTAACTTGCATTATTTAGTAAGGTCTGGTGGTTACTACAACTCTGCAAAGGTAATCTTATATGCTTTATTTTCAGTCCTACTTGGGTAATGTTTATGTTTTGTTGATGATGTAGTTAAGAGTACATTAGAAAAATGTCTTCTGTGAGTCGTTCATGGTGACTTTTGGGCCCTGAGTTTATTAATAACTTGTCATCTGTGATCCTATAAACATATAAACTGAGAATTCCTGACTTGAATGATCTTTTACTTATCCATAAGGGAAATATCTCAGACCCCTCCCATAGCCTCATGAGGTCCCGTGTGTTGGCCACAGGGAGAGTTTTAAAGCTTTATTGCTTTTCTCATTCCTTCTGCTGACCAGTACCATTCTCATGGTCACCAGTTAATGTCTGTCACTGAAACAGTAGGTGTCTTCCTCAGCTAACCAGACTGGTTTTTGGCCCTGTCACTCTCTAGTTCCAGTCACCTCCTACCCTCCAGCTCCGAGGCAGCGGGTGAGTTCCTCTGGATCGGGACTTTCCTGACATTCTGTCCTCTTAGAATCTGGTTCCTTCCTGGCTTCTCTGAGGTCAGTGCCCTCACCGTGTCTCTCATGCCCATGTTCATCTCCATTGACTCCTCAACTGATAAGAATTTCTCAAGTTATGTCGTCTTTTTTTTTTTTTTTAAAGATTTTATTTATTTGACAGAGACAAACACAGCGAGAGAGGGAACACAAGCAAGGGGAGTGAGAGAGGGAGAAGCAGGCTTCCTGCCGAGCAGGGAGCCCGATGTGGGACTCGATCCCGGGTCTCCGGGATCATGACCTGAGCCGAAGGCAGTCGCTTAACCAACTGAGCCACCCAGGAGCCCAGTTATGTCGTCTTAAAACAAAACAAAACACCAACTTTTCCTTTACTTTGTTCCATTCTCAAGGAAATATTCCCCTCTCTTTTTTTTTCCCCTCAAATTATGGGATAGCTTCTTAAAAGAACTTGTTTCTGGGGCACCGGAGTTGCTCAGTCATTAAGCGTCTGCCTTCGGCTCAGTCATGATCCCAGAGTTCCAGGATTGAGCCCCACATCGGGCTCCCTGCTCGGTGGAAGCCTGCTTCTCCCTCTTTCACTCCCCCTGCTTGTGTTCCCTCTCTCGCTGTGTCTTTCTCTGTCAAATAAATAAATAAAATCTTAAAAACAAACAAACAAACTTGTTTCCGCTTCTTTATTTCCAATTCATACTCCAGCTTCAGGTGCTTGAACTTATGTACCTGCTATCAAGCTCAAATTTCTGCTAATAGTCTCTTAACTGCTACAGTGGTTTCATTCGTGGTCTTATTTGATCTTGCTTTTACATTTGATGTGGTTTATTACTTCTTTAATTTCCATCCCTTCCCATACTATTCCCATGCTCTTGCTTCTTCCTTTTGGCTCATTCTTAGTCTCCTGTACGGGTTAATTCTTAGTTGCCTTTCTTTTTGGTCCTAAAACATATGCAGAAGTGTTTCCTCATTCTCTCTCCTTTCTTAGTGTGCCCATTTTCCCCCTGCATCTTCAAATTCTATTCATATAGTCATGAATTGTAAAAGACAGACATCTCTATGTCTTGATTGGTAAACCTAGATGGCTAACTTCCTATTAAATATCTTCAAGTGGATATATAATAGCATTTCAAAATCATCATCTTCACAACTATGTTTCTTTATCTGTTTCTTCAAATTGCCTTCATTTCATCTTTGACTGTCGGTTGCTAAATTCCCAAAATTTGGCTCTCAATTTTTGAGTCATTATCACTCACCCCTTAGATACCTCATTAGTATTGTTCTTAAACTGATTTTACCTCCTCAGTATTGTTCTTTTATTTTTTCAGTAGACTATTTTCATATTCTCATAACTGGTCTCTTGTATTACTTCCATTAATATTCTAAACTGCTTAAAAAGATGTTTTGGAAATACAAGTATGACTACATCATTCTTTTGTTTAAAATATGATTCCCCATAATTTATGGTCTGATACTCAGATACTTTTGTCCCTCATGCTTCAACCTCCACCATCCCTTTCCAGTCTCTTCGTAATTTGGGAACTTTGGTATTGGGAGACTCTTGGTGCTTCTTGGCATTACCCAGCTTTTGCTCCTGCGTTGTCAGAACTTGCCTTCACACCTAATATAAGTCCTGTTTTTTTGGACACTTAACATTTACGTATGATGCATAGTAATTTTTAATTATTATTATTATTTTTTTAAGTAGGCTCCACATCCAGCATGGAGTCCAACACAGGGCTTGAACTCACAACCCTGAGATCAAGACCTGAACTGAGGTCAGGAGTCAGTTTCTTAACTGACAAAGCCACCCAGCTGCCCCTTATGATGCTTAGTATAATGGATTGCTAATATTTGTTAGCATGTACTTCTATCCCATTAAATTTGGACTTGTTGGAGGGCTAAAACCTTTTTCTTTGTATTCACAGTCCTTATCATAGTGCTTAGCACATAGTAGGCATCCTTATAAATAGCGTAGCCTTATCAGGGAGAGAAATAAAAATCAATAGTTGGTCAGTTAGTCAAAGAAGTTGTAATAATAAAGGAATATTAAAATGATGTACACATATTTTAAATATTTTATTCAAACATAAAACTTAAAAAATATATGTGTTTTGGCAAACCTTTGTTATAAGACCTAGACTTTTTTTTTCCGTATGGATCCACAGAAGGGTTCAGTGTTTCTTATCAAAATCAAACCTGTAATGGATTGTCTATTTTTTCTGATTTGTTTCTTTGAAGTAAAACCTTGGACACGTTATTGCAGTTATTTATGGTTTATTCTTCTGTTGTTGTATAGTTATGATGTCCATACCCTATCCAATGCCAGTTTTTACAAATCCTATTTTTTTATGAACTAATCTGAAATTTTGTTAAGGCATTCAGATATTATGCATCATTTCATCCTCCTAGTTCATTTATTTAAGTAATATATCACTTAATAAAATCCATTATAATGAGGTATAACTACATAAACAGGTTTAGGATCAAAACCACTCTTACTACAAATGTAGTTCAAGTGATTGCAGTAGAGCTCTTCAGTCTGCTCAGGAAGGAGTCCTCTGATTGGAACGTTCCAGGTGCCTCAGTCAGTATGATTTACAAAAGGAAAGGAGATCATTGGTTAATCCCGACTGTTGGTTAAGTGGAAGGCCGTTAAAAGCATTCTACCATGTTTGTCAGATTGATGCTAAAGGTTGGTTATGTCTGTTACTGGGCATGATTGTAACTTGTAATGTGTGGAAAAGTTTAATACAAACTTGCCTGCTTTCCTGTGCATTTTCTCATCCACGTAATTTATAAAATTTTTAAATAAGACCACTTTGAGCACCTGTCTGCTGGAAGTCCTCATGCTTCTGTGTCTACTTTTTGGTCATTTGTCTATTGCTTTAACCGTGGCAAAATGTAATTTTTAAAACTGGTCTTTGATTGCTGTCAAGTAGAGTGAGAGCTCAACCATATTCTATCATTAATTCCTGTTTGTTTTTGTCCCTCAATATGTTGTTTTCTTCAATATTTGGAAGGCCTTCATTTTGACAGTTCTGTGGCTAGGAACCCTATTAGCATCCTTTCTTTGGAGTCACTGATTATAATTAAAATTTTATATTGGAGCCAACAGTTTATAAATTCTACCTTAAGTCTTTAACTCTGTGATAATGCCAATCAGATTTTTGTCATATCTAGTTTAATAATTAGGTCTAGATTCTCCCTTAAGGTAATCACTGTTTGATATAGTTTCTGCAACCTGTTTCAAAATAAAAGTCAGTATATGCAATATTCATTTTTTTTTTTTTTAAGATTTTATTTATTTGACAGAGAGAAACACAGCCAGAGAGGGAACCCAAGCAGGGGGAGTGAGAGAGGGAGAAGCAGGCTTCCCGCTGAGCAGGGAGCCCGATGTGGGACTCGATCCCGGGTCTCCGGGATCATGACCTGAGCCGAAGGCAGTGGCTCAACCAACTGAGCCACCCAGGCGCCCGGTATATGCAATATTCTTAATACTTTTCCTAATAGAGACCAGGGAAACAGTTATTCAGTCTCTCTCTCTCTCCCCCTCTCTCTTTCTCTCATTTAAAATACATGCTTTACAGAAAATCTTCCTTTATTTCCAAAGGTTTTATCTTTTTTACGCAACATTTTTTTATTTGCTTTGGAGCACTTTGAAAGGTTACTCAGGAATTCCTTCTTGTCGGACCTGATGATTAGTTTGTCCTTGACCTGCTTAATTTTGAGGGTTTCCCTCCATTCCTTCACAGGGCTCGCATCCCAGTTTTTGAGAGGCAGTTAGGTATTTTTGTCCTGTCTGATTGTATCCTTCACTGTTTTACATAGGACTTGGTCCTCTTTATCCATAGCAGATGTACTTATCCTGGGCTACGTACGGATGGTCTTCATGTGGTCTTCAAAGTACCTATGGCTTGTTTTCTTAAGGCTGCATATTTCCTTTTTTGTAATAATGCGCCATTTTTAAGAGTTAACTAGTGACCTGTTAGAGCCAACGTTCAAGGCCAGGGTGATGGTGCTGTCTAGTTGGCAAGACTTTTTCCCAGTGAGCAGCTGGTTTTGATTTTTTCAGTGTTAAGTATAGCTCTCCTGCCTGCCACCCAGAGGTACGTACTCAGACTGCATTACCGTTTTCTTGGTGTGTGTTTTTTTATTTCACCATGTTAATGAGGCTGTTATCTTGTAATGGTTGTAAAAGCAGTACCTCATAGTTTGTCTACACTGGCTCTTTCAAGATAATGTCTATGTGAGTTGGTAATGGCTCTATTTCATAATAAAGGGAAATTATTTATGGATTAAAAAAAAGCATACTAGACTGTTAGAGCAAGTAGCTTAAGAAAGCAAGTGTTCAAAATATTCACCGCCTGCTTCAGTAGACTTTTGGAGAGTAACACTACTATCTGAAACCCCCACGGGCATCTCCATTTTCTCTTCATAGTCTCCTCTGCTCAGCGTGCTCTCTGGGTCTGCCGGCCATCCTAGACTGTGGATGCAGATAAGCCACATCACCCACAGCAAGCCACATTTTCTGTTTATGCACCTACCTGCCTCTTGCAGGACTTCCAGCCCCTTTCAAAACCTCTTCTAAGGGGTGGGTCCTCAAGTCCATCTGCTCTGTACTGAGAGCCGTTCCATCAGCTAGTTACCATGGTCTCCTTCATTTTAATCTGTGCTTAGGTCGCTAGTCATCTCTTAAAAATTGGGCATTATTCAAAAAAGGAAACATGCAGCTCTAAGAAAATAAACCATGGGTATTTTGAAGACCCTATCCATGGGTATTCAAGGACATTTTATGTGTACTGGTGAATCGTTCCATCAGCTAGTTACCCTGAAGACTCCCCTCTGTTTCAGTCTCTTGCTTGCTCATGTGCCCTCTTCATAAACCTTCTGAGAGGGCTCTCTGTTGCTAATTCTAACTCCATTAAGAACCCTAATTGTTTATATCTGGAAGGATTGTTTCAGAGCTCTCTGTATTGTCAGCCCTCGGGGGATTGTTCCTTTAGGTCACAGTCTGTAGGTGCGGCCCTAAGCCAGGTTCAGGTACTTTCTCCACATAACTCCTACACTGCTTTCTGGGCTCGGAAACTGGTGATTTGTGCTGAAGCAAGGGCGCATAATTCCGTGCTTCATCTCTGGTGGCTGTGCATATCCACCCCCTCGCCCCATAATATGGAAAGCAGTATAACCAAAACAACACTGAAATCTTCATCCCTGAGCCAAGAAGCAGAAGTTGTCATGCAAATGGGTACCTAAGGGCTCACTGGGTCTCCACGTCATCGTATATACCTAGATATGTGTTATTTCTTGTCTAGCCCTTAGAGACTCTGATAGAGCTAAATGAGAGTCCAGATCAATTACTATATAATATAAATTATAAAAACTTTGAAGTAGTCACATGAGTGTCTTTCACATTTGAATTTCTTGCTTTGAAAAAAAAATCTTGACTATGAACATGATTTGCTATTATACAACTTAGTGTGTATGTGTATAGACCAGCACGTGAGAATGTGCATATAAATCAGATACACAGTAAAGTGTCTGTTTATATCCGTGGATGATACAAAACAGAATGTACTTACATAGATGAGTAAGTTGTGTATATGAATCAGACAGCATGGAGTACGTATGTTTGTGTATGCACGTATGGATCTATTTGAATGAAACACAGAGCAGTGCAATCTCCACGTATATATGTGTGTGTGCCAGACAGTAGTGCAGTGTATGTGTGTGTATGCATGTGTATGAAGCCCACACAGTGATACAGTGTGCGTGTTTGTGTGCATCACACACGTAATACTGAGGTGTATGAGAATGAATCAGAGGAGGTGTGTATGTGTGCATATGTATTTCTGTGTATGATTTGGGCACATAGTAGTATGATGATGTGTGTGTGTGTGTGTGTGTGTGTGAGAGAGAGAGAGAGAATATCAGCCTCACAGTAACATAACTGGAAAAACACAAGATAAATAAAACTTATGTTGACTCCAGAATAATACGTGACTTTGCACAAATCACACAATCTTTCTAGGCATCTTTAGTAAAAAATGAGATCTTTACTAGCTCGCAGGTCTTTTATGGTTTTGAAATTTGAGGGCCACAAACTACCTAGCCTGATCCATGGCTGTGTGAATCATTATATCTGTAATGACATTTATAGTTGACCTTTCAGCATTCAGAATCTCCATTGTACCTTTGTTTATTAGCCTCTGCAGGAGAGACACGTAATAACTCTAATTTCATGGTTATTTCTCTGAACTATGCCCAAAATGGCCCTGGTTTTTATAATTAAGGGAATCAAATGCTTCTTTGGCTATACTATCAAAATCAAATTTTTTAAGTCATTGGATTAACATAAAGAAAAAAATTGCAGCAATCTATGTCTCATCTTGTTACGGCTACATGGCTATATAATACTTAACTAAAAATGATCGAGTGAGGGAAATCCTTGAAGGCAGTGTTTGTCTTTGTTGGCAGTAGGTAGTACTTGCCATATGCCAGATACTCAGCAAATATTAATGGAATGAACAAATCATCGGAAGATGGATTTTAAAAATTCATTCTCATATATGTGCCCATGTGTTTTCTGAAGATTTCTGTGTAATGTTTTGGTTGGGACTGGTGAAGGGAGATGATTTCCCGCCATCCCGTTTGCAAGATGGCAGTGCCATTGAGATGCTGTTTGTGACAGACACAGAGGAGTTGAGGGGTGGTGGGAGGAGAATGTTAGTGCTTTTCTCTCTTTTGGGAATAGTGATTACACCCCTTTTAGAGGAACCATCTTAAACCAGTGAACCAAGTTATTTCATTAGCTCTATGTCCATACGATCATATGGGAGCTTTTTCTCCAGGCATAAATCTTGTGTCCTTTGGGCACTGAAGCAGTTAATCTAAACGCTCTCTTTCGGAATCAAAATGCAATGTGGACGTAGCACTGAGTTATGATGCCAGAACATCAGAAGGTCCTATTTTTTCCATAGAATATTCTCTTCGTAGCATGTGGCATCTATAAAAGGAAATGAAAAATTCTATAAGGGAATACTATAAACGTCATAAGGAATTGGGTATTCCAATACAGAATGCCTTTTCCATTGCATGAATGCCTTACCCATTTTTTTTTTTTAATTTCAAAAATCATTTAAGCATTACTCATTAGCTGTAGTGGTAATTAACTTTTACTTTGGTACCTTATGCCAGCTTTCTTGTGGAAAAGCAGTAAAAAAAAAATAGGACTTAAAAAATTTGATTATCTGTTACCACAAGTATTCTTCAGGAAGAGATTTGGCCCTAAAATGAATGAAATAAGAAAACATTTTATAAGGTTGGTATACCTAGGTAAACCTAGCAGTTTTGCTGTCCTTGACGTTTAGCATAAAAATACTAATACAGACTACTGGCTATAGGTTAGCTCTTTCGGTTCAGGCCTCTTTGCAGGGTTTTGAAATTTTTGCATGAGGTTTGTGCTGAATTTAACCTGACAAGGGAGGCTTCCTCTAGAGTCAAAGTGAAACTGAATATTCATATTAGGGGTGGTGGGAACGAAAAAAAATGTCCTCCCATCGGAAGCAGACTGCATGAGCGTTCTGCCAACTGGCCTGTTTGTGAGAACCAGTGAGGTCATCAGGCCCGAGCTATCTTGATGCACTGACACGGTGCTCCATGGCCGCTGGAGGTACCGCACGGAGGAAGCTCTGCGAGGGGGGTGTTCAGAAGCACAACAGTTTCCTCCTGACTGACAGCTTCACCATTTTACAGCGGCTGGGACTCTGGCATCTCCAGGAGGCATGAGGGCTTGTGTAATGGCCCAGGCAGAAGGAAGGTGAAGAGGGTGTTTAGCTTTTACAGGCTCTCTGAAGCAGTGTCTAATATCAAGGTGCCAAGTCCCTCCAGCAGAATGGGTTGCCATGGGTGAGGGGAGTAGGGATGGTGGAAAGCTGGAGATGAACTCTTTTATTTATTGAGCAAGATGGCTTCTTTTCCTTTTTTCTTTTACTCAAAAAGGTCACAAATGCAAAGCCTGCCCTTTTGCTGACACAATCCTGTAGGAGAAGGTGAGCAAAATAAAGGAAGTGGGACATGTGTCATATATAATTTATCAGTGTATTGAAAAGAAATTGAATACCAGCCCGGACAGTAAATTACTTCACAACAGGCCCAAAGTGGGAGACTATCCTGTTAAGTCATAGTTTTAAACCGTTAAGAAAAAGATCTATCCCTTGTGAAAAAAAATTTTTTTAACCTGACATACATTTTAATTTTCTAATTATGAACTCTGTCCGGCCTGTGGACTCGGGTCACGAACAAACCTTCAGAAAAACCTGAGTGAGTATTTGACTAGAGAATCATCTACTGGATGCTGTTTTAACCACTTTCAAAACCATCCAAAAGTGTACACAGAGCTTCATTCCTTCAGAGACTTAGAAAAAGTCCGAATACATCCACCAAACGGAGGTAAATTTGGAGATAATGAGATACTGCGTTTGAGTGTAAGAAATGAGCTCTTTTTCAGCTTCACTGATGCAAGTATTTTAAATCCCCAAAGTAATGTATTCTCTCATAAGTGGCTTCCTGCCATAGGGCGCGAATCAAAGCAGACACTCCTTAGCATGAGTGCACTCAGGGGTCATGACTGTGACTGCTGCCATGATTCAACCCCTGTTGAGCAATGGGAAGCCAGAGACAGGAAGCTGCCTTGTTTATTAGAAGTAGGGGTAACCACAGTCTCAGACAACAGGGGGAAGATTCTGCTAGTACTTTCATTCTGAACAGCCCTAGTGCAAAAAAAAAAAAAAGAAAAAAGAAAGAAAAAGCCAAAGTATTTGGCATAGGTGTTTCTGTATTACTAAAATGTACAGAGCTCCTGTGTACTTCTTCTTAAAAGTTTTAAAACTTAAAAGGTTCAAAAGGCACAACCCTTAATGTATCTTATTCCCTAACAGTTAAAAGTTTAACAAAGCTCTTCTATAAAGTCAAGGTATGGAAGAGTGCATGGCCTTGATTTCTGCAGTGTGAATTCAAAGTAACGTAACTGTTACTAGGTGCGTGCTTCCTTCAGACTCTTCCAGAAGACACTTATTCAGAGATTTCCATCATGTTTCTGCAAGAAAAAGATCAGAATTGCTTTGAGATTACTAGGAAGGTAGGGGAGGGATTGCAGAAGAATTTTTTATTTGATCAAATTTGGGACATCGTTTGGAACTTTTTCAGTTACACATGAAGAAACAGACCCAACAGTGTCTTTCTTACCTGAAATGTAGGAATTATCTAGATTTATATAGGAAATATCATGGAAATTAGATTAGTGAACCTAATTGAGAGGTACTGTATGTCCAGTAATAAGCTTGCCATTTGGGGGGAAGGGGCTGTGAAGAAAAAGTGTCATATTGATTATATTAAAACTTTTTGGGATATCATTTATTCCTTCTCTGATACTTAGAAGTTACTTGAGGGTTCATGAAATTTGGTCAGTTTTTAAAAGCTGGACTTGAAATCTAACTCCCCCATTATCATTGTGGGACCCTGGGCAAGTGACTTAACGTATTTGGGCCTCATTTTCCTCATTTGTAAGATGAACTTAATAAGAGAACCTATCTAAAAGGATTATTGTGATGTTTTGAAAGACTAGAGCTTGAATGCCTAGCATGATGCCTGCTTTGTAGAAAGAGCAAAAAAAAAATCATAGACTGTTCTTAGGATGACTAATACTGTTATGTTACTTTGTTGTATCGTATCCTTCAAGGCCCTTATTTGAAAGATTTCCTTTTCATTTGTGTCAGCTACACAAGGAACCAAGGACTAGATTTGGCCCACTGTCCTTACTGAAAAATCATTTTCTTTCTGGTGGGCTGAAAGACATGCTCTTTGAGGAATAAAGTTTAAGACATTACAACCTGTGAATAGGTTGTGAATAGGTTGTATATATAGGGATCAATGAACATTTCAAAGACAGTAGATAATAGGACTAACAACTCCAAGTTCGTAGTAGCAGGTTTCATTCATGGTCATTTTGTATGTTCAGAGTTCCTGTTTCCTTTTTCTGCATCTTACTCTATGCTGTGTATGGATATGCACATATTTTCATATGTTTTTCCATATTATTTTCGCATGTATTATTTCAATGATAAAATTATGAGATACGTTTCTTTGTATCTGTTTTACAGATGAGGAAACTGAGGTTCTAAGAAACTTACCGAAAAATTACCTTGAATTAATTTAACCACTTTTTATTTCTTTTTCTTATTTTCTTCTTCCCTGTGTCTCCATATCTCTTATTTCCTCTTTCTGCCTCATCATACGTCCTTGGCTTCCTTCCTTTCCACTCTTCATCTTTCTCTTTTCACTTTGCATGTTACCATTTCTCTTTTTTATTTATCCTAATTTCTCTGATGGGTAGCAAAAATAACTGAAGAAATTGCAGTCTAATTTTTGAATTTTTATGCCAAGAATATGTTTTCTCTTAAAGGTGTTGAATTAAGTTGCAGTTTGAGGTCAGTGATTTAACTTGTCTCTCCTGTGTGTCCATGACGAGCTGATGGGAAAAGTAATTTGCCTCACCTTGTATAGAAGCCACTCATTAACATATCTTGAAAATTACCTTCTTCACTGATAGATAATTCAACTTATACTGAGTGTTCTGGTTTTTTAAATTTAACTAATTGATTAATTTTTGAAGATTTTATTTATTTGACAAAGAGAGAGATAGCGAGAGAGGGAACACAAGCAGGGGGAGTGAGAGAGGGAGAAGCAGGCCTCCTGCAGAGCAGGGAGTCCCATGTGGGGCTCCATCCTGGGACTCTGGGATCAGGACCTGAGCCACCCAGGCGCCCCCAAGTGTTCTGGCTCTAAAAGACCTTCCAGTAGCCACCATTTTGACTGCTTTAAATCTGTCTTTTTGGTATAAAACCTGCTGTGATCTACTCCTGGGGAGTCTGGTGGAATAAGCCCCTTTTCAGAGGTAATGGGAGGAGAACAGAGTTTTCTCCTGATCTGTGGGGATGGGCGGAGGCTGTGGACAGTGGCCCCTCAGGGCTGCTTCGTCTCCAGGGAGCGCCCCTGTTGCACCTTGTACCCACCTACACACGCCCACAGCCCTTGGCCTGGCTTTTTTTTTTTTTTTAGTTAAAAGACCATGTGGAGTTGGCTTTAGCTTTATGAAGATAAGGGAAATAGAAAAATTAGATGTTCAGGAACAAAAAAACTTGAAATTGGATCCTAGCCCATATTTTTAAAAATTCCCTCATCAGGATTCAACAGCTTGTGCCCGGCGGCCATCATAGTCTGGAACTCCCTTTCTTGCTCTCATGAATGGCTCCCAGCAACTTGAAAAAATAATTCCGAGCTCTTAAGTTATGCAAAGCACTACAGCTTTTCTCTGGCCCTGATGACCAGACCCAATTCCGGACCTCTTTTTGCTCGTGTAAAGACAATATTTTCTAACTCTTCTATTTCCCCATTCTTTACTATGCTCCACAGTGGAGGGGGAAGAATGCAGACTTTTGGTATACAGAGTTGAATTTCACTCCCCTTTCCTTCCAGAGGAGGCAGACATGGCTTCTAAATATTTTTCCACTCCTCTTTACATGTACAATTAAAGCCAAAAGAAATTACGGTCATCTTGGCTTTTTGGTTGGGTAGATTTTTGATGAGTTGAAGTTGACTGTAACTTTGAAAGAACATTTTTTAGTTTGACAAAATAGTTGGGTAGCACAGTTTTCGTTTTCACAGATTACTTTTCTGATCCTATTTGTAGACCAAAGCATAGCAAATACTTGAATAAGTTTCACTTCTCTCTGTGTAGGAAACTCTTCATGTTAAATAGGATTCTTGTACACTCAGAGGGATATACTGCATAATTTTACACCTAGTGCCATATAAGTTGGATCTCTTATTCATCACACACCATATGCAGTGTTATTAATCTTTACTGTAAGTAGAATGACAAGTGAGCAATAAAAGCAGGCCTTAAAAAAAACTACCAACAAACATACAGGGGGAAAAAACCCCTAACAGATGCTTCGGAAAGAAGTGACAGTCAGTGAAATGTGGGTTACATGTATGTTGCATAACTGATGCACTGATGTGTATGCTCAATATGGTCCTTGGTTTTCACTTCCGATCACAGCGTGGTCTTCGGTCCTTTCTTCTCTCGCCACTCTCCCTTCTTTCCTCCCCCGCACCTCCCACAGCTCTTCAATCCTATTAAAACGTCTTCTGTGTGTGTGGATCCCTCTCCTCCTCTTCCTTTGCCCTCTTCAGGCAGGTGTTGTATTTGTCTGTGTCTCTGATCCCAAGCCCACACGTCTTCGCTGAACGTGGTAGAGGAGAGCCGTAGGAGGTGGTTGGCACTGCTCATGCGATGGTCCCTGTTTTCTCTGCCTTTCTTGCCCATCTGTACAATCCACTGTTGCTTGTAGGGTTGTTTTGTCTGTCGTTATCCATGCCTGCTCTGCCAGCTGCACCTGGAACTTGTTCCTGGGCCTTCTGCATGCAGCCATTTATCCTGGCCCTAGGCTTGGTGCTTTATAGCTATTGCTTACTGGCTGCCTACTGCCTAGAACAACTGTGTTTAGGGTAAATTGATGCTGTTGTTTTTCTTCCAACTGTCATCATTGCTTATCCATACCCTCTTCTGTTAAGTGAAAAATAATTCTGTGGACACATCTTGACTGTTTCATGTGCTGAGGCTTGGTGAGCCCTGCCTGCAGAGATGTTTAGACCAGCTCAGGGGCAGGAGGACTTGCTTTTATCAGCCGTGGGGAGTAGGTTACAAGGTGTTGATTATGCCCACAATTTGTTCCCATGCTCTGGGGATGAACATCAGATGTTCACAGTGATAGAGAAACCAGCCCGACTAGGGCAGGCCTTGTTGCTCTCTATTGCATTGTATAGAGAACCAAGAAAATAACAATTTACAAGTATCCTCAGATACTTCGATGGCAAAGTAAATGCCTTGCGTTGATTTGTTACTGTAGCCCGTCAGCACAAGGCATTGTTGTTGTTTTTGTTTTTCCTTCTAGTAAATTGCTTTGCAGCCAGGGTTTTGCTTTTTAAAAACATTTAAGTGAAAGGACTGGGTTTGGGAAACTGATGTCTCAATTTCCAACTTTGTTGTTGTTACGACCACAAGGCATTTTGATGGGAAAGTAAAGGGCAGAATTTGATTTATTAAAAACTTCAAGGTAACTTGCCTTTGGTAGTTTTTCTTAACATGATCTTTCTGTTGCTTTTTAAATATTTAGTAATGTTGTCAATGGCTGGTATCCTGGAACTAAATTTAACTTCTCTTTGTCTTAACTTCCCTGTCCATAAGATGTTAATTATTAGAATGATTCCCCACTTCCTTCATAAGGATGTCAGGATGCTTTGGCATAAATGATATGTATAAATACAAAGTATAATATTAAAATGGACTTTTAATCTTCTTTAACGTCTTTGCTCACTAATTTTTCATTAGGATGGACGTGCGTTGAAAATGTTTAAGCTTGTGAGCCATTTTTCTTACTAAGATCATAGACCTATTCCTTTGGTTTTTGTTTTGAGAAATGGGGAAAGAAGCATTTCTATCAAGAATAGAAAGTACTCAATCCAGTGAATGAAAGGCCCTGATGCTAATGCAGTCAGTAAAACATATAGGCACAATGATATGTCCAGAACATCAAAAAATTACATGAACAGGGAGGCCGCACAGCTGGGAGAAAGGCCATTTCAGGGATACGGGAGCTCTGATCGTGAAGCTGTCTGCCATTAGCTGTGTGCTCTTGGGTAAGTCATGGGCTGCTTTCTCCTTGGTAAAATGAGTCCTTTGAAAGCTTGCTCATTTCAAAGTTCCCTTGTGTTCTGTCATCTTAACACCAAGTATCCATTTCCTGCCCTTCCTTGCCCTCCTCTCCTGATAGCCACAGGTCTGGGCTCTGCCCACTGCAAGAGCTGATGCACTTCTCAGTGAGCATGACTCTGGGGGACTTCAGTTACTAGTGAAAAAGTCCAGCTCTGGCCATAGCGCCCTTCGTGGTTTTTAAAAAAATATTCTGTGTTATGTAATGTATGTTATATGGGGCCAAAGCATCTAGAAGTTTAAATGATCACCTTGAATTAGTTGCTTTGAATTTTCTTTATGAGTTGTCCTAGCTGTTTTGACTAGCCTGGTGCTTTTCAATTTTTGGAGTCAGGGGTCGGTCAACTTTATAAGTTTTGTGTTTAGACCATTTTGCTCTAAGAACTTTGATACTGGGAGTAGTCTAAAATGCCTCTTGAAGATAATATGGGAGAAGTTTCAAATTCAGCATACCTTCTATATTATATGATGGATTACATGGAAAAGTTTACTGGGATTGGGATTTTATAAAAAAAAATTATGACTCCAATTTCTTCTAACTAATAAATAAGCCTTTAATTGTTCATAGCAACATTCTAAACCTATTAGTCCCACAAAGTGAACTTCTCTCCAGTTTCTCCATGAATATGAGTTTCTAGGTCCCATCTTACCCTCCATCCTGACCAAAATGTGGACATGCCAGAAGGTTTTCTCTTTTTCCCCCCACATCATTTCCCCCCCCTCAACAAGGTACTGACAAAATTCTGAACAATATTTTTAACGTGTTTTTGTTTTTGTTTTTTTTTTTTTGTCCGAAGAGATTTATGTGAACGTTTTGAGATTCATGGCCATTCGTGTTACTTAGGGAATATCTGTTGTGGGCCAGCTCCAGTACCCAGGCGTGTAGCCTCCACCTTTTTTAAAGCCTTGTCCGGGCTCTTCCCGAAGCCAGTGGAGGCGGAATATTGAATGGTGAATGCCACCAGCCTCTGACCGCTCTCCCTCACATCCTGTCCCCCTACCTGCTCAGCTTGTGACTTTGGGCGGCATGATCTTCTCTGTGCTCTAGTTGTCTCGTCTGTGAAATAGGAACAGTAGCCCTCCCTACCTGGTGGGATTGTGGAGAACATTAAATGAATTAACACATGTAATGCCTGACGCACAGTCGTCCTTGTCTATTGTCGCAGTGTTATTAGCAGCAGTGGGGTCGTAGTGCTGATAGTGGTAGGTGGTATTTCTTGCCATCCAGGTCTTAAGTTTCGTGGGAAGTTGAGAGTTGAATCTCTTATAAGGAATATGCACTAAATGTAAATGCAGTATGTTTAGATAGAATCAGTTTTTCACCACAAAGGGCCAATGAAAATTTTTTTCCCTATAGTATTTTATTTATTAGCTTATGTAGGAAGTATGCTTTGATACTTCATCTTTAATTATTTGAGGTATTTCAGTTTATTATAGCAGGTATGCTCATTGTAAACATATGCCCCCCCCCCCCCGCGGGAAAAAAAAATCTAGACATTAGGGTTTCCTGATTGATACAGGGGCTTTCTCTTACTTAGGTTTAAGTTAATCTGCGTGTGGTTTCTTAATGATTGCTGGTATGGCTGTGATGGGTGGTAGAGTAAAAGGCAGCCAGGGAAGACTCTGGAGGTTTTAGAGGGAAAGCAGGACTGTCAGTGGGCAGGGATAATGAGGAAACGTCTAGAGCCAGGAAATAGAGTATATTTAGCAGTTTTTGAGGCAGAAATGAGCAGAGTACATGCAAGGGAGGGAAAGCCAGTTGCCCTCTACCTTTTATCAAAGCTGCGGTGATGGACGCAAAGGACAGACAGCAGGCAGGGTGACTACCTAGAGGTGTCACATTCTGCCTCATTCATTGCTCATGGCTGTGAGGTCCCAGTGCATTCACTTTAAAACTTTGGAAACTGGAATGGAAACTTGCTTTGGAGGAAGAATTCTTTCTTTGAATAGTGTGTGACATGATCTGGTCAAGATGGTGGAGCGTGGCGTTGGGCATGCTCTGCTTCCTTGGCTGGTAACTTGATTCTCAGCTTTAATGGATGGACTCACTGTTCTTTCTCTTCCACACAGTGTCAGAAACTTATTTTTATTAATAGTCTTCTCAAGAGTGGGGCTAGTAGCAAGATTAAAAAAAAAAAAACAACTTGGAATAATGGATTCAAAAATATGATTCTCAGAATTACCCAGTGGGCAGCAGATGGGCAAACCACGAGAATGCCCAAGTGTGGCACTGTATCCTAAACTTAAACAGCGTGTACCAGGTTTCTGATCTAGTTTCATCATCATAGTTACTCTGAGAATCTCAGTTACCACATCCTCCTTTTTTAACACGTAAGGACACAGAGGCATAGAAAGGTAAAATAATTCATTTTGGGTCATATACTTAGAAGGTTTGGGAGCCAGACATGGAGTCCTTCTCTTCTTGTTCTACATTCTCTTTTCTTTTCACTTGGCCTTGCTTCTACTTCTCTGTACTCAATCCCAATTCTGTCTTTCTCTCTTTTAGGGTCAGTTTGGTGTGAGTGGTGATGGTGCTTTTGATCTTCTGATGACGGTTGAGTTCCTCCCACTACTCAGCCTGTGTTCCCTTTCCCTTCCTGGTACCCGAAGCCACCCCCCTTGCTTTTTCTTCAGTCTCAACTTCCACTCCTCTTTCATTTTCTGCTCTGCTCCTCACCACCAACCAAGCGTACTTCCTCAGGTCCCTGAATTATGTCCCTTGATAGGTAGGAGACCTTGCAGAATCATCTGTGGTGTTTGTAAGTGTGTGTGCTTAGTTTTTATAAGCAGATCTGTGCCAGTATAACTCATTTCTTTTTCTTACCGTTTTCCCCCAGTACTGTACTTTAAGTTCTGTCTGTGTTGCTATGAGCTGTCACTTCTGTGTAGTATTCGGTGACACTGACCAACCACCATTGATTTTTTCATTCCCTAGTGGAAATCTTGAATGCCTTTAAGTCTCAATACTACAGTGATGCCTTCAACATTTCCAAAAATGTGCCCTTAAGAATTATATAGGGCCCGATTATATAGGGCATAAAAAACATACCTCATGTCATGAATCATTGCCATATATTTTTTTTTTTTGCATAATTACTGTGCTGGTTTAAATATCTACACACTATCTCTAAAGTTTTCCCTTTCCCCAAAGCACTGCCCGAACCTGGTATTATTCTCCTCTCTAATTGTCATCATCCTGATGGGTGTAAAGTAAGATCTTGTTATTCTGATGTGTATTCACTTGATTTCTGCTGAGTTTTAACCTCTCCCCTCACTCTCTCTCCTTCATTATAATATCCCTTGCCATTGTGCAAATTCAGACCTTTATTAATTCTTACTTGAACTGTTGAAATATCATTCTGACTGGAGTTTCTGCCTGTCACTCCCCAACTTCCCCTGCTTGCTAAGATTCATCATCTTAAAATTGTCACACGGTCCTCTGCTCAAAATCTCTAATGGGTTCACATCCTCTTTGGTGTAAATTGCAAAACTGCACCCCCCCCAACTCCCCCACACCCCTGCCACCACCACACACACACTGTGGTGAGTTCAGAGTGTATTTTTGGTCTTGACCACCCCCCGCAGCTCCTCATGGCCTCTGAAACATGTAGGTCTCCTCACCTTGCATTACTCATGTGGAAATGCTCTCCTGCTTCTGTCAGAAGCCCTCTTCATTTTGTCTTTCCATTTTGATGTTCATCACAGCTTTGTTTGCACACAGTTTAAACAGTCAAATTGACCAACAGAGCTTGTGAAGAAAAACAGCAGTTCTTTGCTTACTGTCTTCCCTCTGTTTTTCCATCCTCTGAGGGACTTTTCTCAACTGCTTTGCAGGTTCTTTTGATTTTTAAGCATCGTATCTCTAAATAGCTCATATATGTCGCTATTTCTTTCTTTTTATTTCCTTTAGTGTTAACCCTTATCTGTGGGCTTGCCCATGTGCAATATGAGGATTTTCATCTCCATGCCTCCCCCCTAACACACAGCTTCTTTTTCTCTCCAACGTGGGGTTGTTTCAACATTGATTAAATCAGTATTAAATGTTCACCTAATTATACCTCTGCTGGTGCTAGTCACAGCTGTGCCACGTACGTTGATTACTTTTCCTTTCCTCAAAATTTTATTGTCTGATCTTTTTTTTTCTTGGTTGAGTTTTGAACATTCTCATTCCTGCTTAAATCTCTGACTTTTCTCTGTGCTTCCCATGTCAAGAGAAGGTTGTGTCCAGGTCTTTCTTGGGGCTTTCAGCCCTACTCTGTCTTGTGTTCAGCTCTCATCCTGGGGTCCCATTATCATCCTTTCCCCTCCTGTGCTCTCTCTCTCCTTCTCTTCCTCTTCCTCCTTCTTTGTTTACTCCCTTTTTTCCTATGTATCCTGAGTAGTAGCAATGTTGTAAGAGAGGTAAATGTTTGCCATTTAGCATGTTAAGAATATCTTAACCTTTATAGTTCATGGATAGTGTAGTTGGGTTAGAATTCAGGGATTGAAAATAATTTTCCTTTGGGATTTTAAAGGTATTCCTCCACACCATCTTCTGTTTGGATGCCATTATGATTCCCAGTACTTTTGTTAATGACCTTTTCTGCCCCGACTCTTGAGTTTTCTGTCTGAAATCTTAAAATATGTGAGCAAGTGTTCTTGTTCCAAAAGTCCTGAATTTCCCAATGATGTGCCTTTGTGTGGTCACTTTTCATCAAGTTTTGCAGGTATACTCAGCTGGCCCTATCATTTTGTAAATGATAAAAAGTAAGGCCTTGTTTTAGAGTTTTTTTTTTTTTTATTTTTCCAGTACAGAAATCTCTTATTATCCAAATTCATTCATTTCCTGGGTTCACATTGCAAGCAAGCGGATAGGGACATATCAAAGGATCCAAGGTACTGTTTCCTCCAAAGAGTACCATCTCAGAATTTATTTTCATCATCTATTCAGTGCTTGAAGTAAGGGAATGAATGTGGGGAGGGCGAGTTGTCTCTGTTGATGCTGTCCTCATCTCCATTTTCTGTTTTCTTTTTAACTCCCATATTCCGACGTCAGATACGCTGGCATGAAATGCCACTGTTTTTATGATTTTGCTCCTGTTTTCTGTATTTTGTTCTATTTTCTGAAAGATTGTCTTCACAGTCTTCCTATAATTGTATTATCTCACTTTTTAAAATTATTTATTTTAGAGCTAGAAAGAGAGTGAGTCAGGGCGGGAAGCAGAGGAAGAGGGAAAAGCAGACTTAGCATTGAACCCGGAGCCTGACCAGGAGCTTGATCCCACGACCCTGAGATCACGACTCGAGCAGAAGTGAAGAGTCAGACTCTTAATGGACTGAGCCACCCAGGCACCCCAATCTCACTTTTTTTACTGTCATATTTTTAATTTCTAAAACATTTTTTGTTTTTCTTCTTACAGTATTCCTTCTTAAATGACAGCCTCTTCTTGTTTTTTGAATACAGTAATAATCTCTGGTTGGAGCACTCAGTAGATTCCTGGATGTTCGGAGCTGCTCTGTGAGCATTTCAGCAGAGTCATCGGCTCGGCTACTATGTTTTGAACCCCTTGGACAGGAAATATCTTTAGGCTTGATTCTAGGACTAATTTGATTCTCTATAGAAAGACCTTCCAGACTCCTGATGACAGGTAGAAGCCAGATATGTGGTTTGCACCCTGAATTAGAAGAAAACTGGGCATCTAAACAGAGCCGTTCCCTCTTTCACCCTGTTCTCTCTGTGATTCCTTCATCCACACAGTGTCCCCGATGTCTCTGGAGAGGCCCCAGCTTTCACTCTACACAGGGAATAGAGTGCTAGGCTGCCAGGATCGGCAAGGGTAGACATCTGTGTTCACTAAGGTAGTGCATCTGGAGATCTAACAAATTCTTAGAGAGATTGTCATCCAGTCTCCCTTGTTGTAGCTAAATCTTACCCCCATTTCTAGAGTCATATGGAGCTGACAGCTTCCTAGATTCTAGAAGGTTTTTTTGGGTAAGTCACATTGCTTCTCGGTTTTCCTCACAATTGGCTTAGTTTTATTCAGCTTTCTAGGGTCTGCTAAATCATTTACCTATCTGCCATCTGCTTTTTGCCTTTCCAATTTTTTTTTCCTGTTATTGACTCATCTCACATTCTATGCCTAAAGAAAAATCTATTCCTTCACATTTTATTTGAATTGGGAAGAGAGCGAAAGTCAATGTGTGTGATCAGTCTGCTCTTCCTTTACCCAAAAGTCATATTCTTCTTGGTCATTTGAGTTTTCCTTTCTGCCAGTCATTTATCCATATGTTTTGCCAGGTTTTTCTACTGAGTTTCTGATCTTTTTCTTTGGAGAATTTCTTTATATGGTCTGGATTTTAATCCGCATTGAATTTATGTCTTTATGTTAACAACTTTGGGCCACATGATAAAGCCCTACTCCCAGAATTTGAATTTTCTAAAATGTGAAATCACATGTCAATATGGCTGGACGCTATGTGTCATTGTTGTGTGGGATTTCCAGAACATAAGTACTACACTGATTTGATGCCTCAAAGTTTCTCTCCCTTTTTTAAAAAATAGAGTCATCAAAAGAACACCTACAATGTAGCCATTGGGTTTGTGTGAGTTGTTTTAGTGGGAAATTATAGATACCCAGGTGGCAGAAACCGATTGTCCTACATTATCTGTTCTTTCTTTCCTCTACGGTAATGGAATTTTGCCTTGTGTGCCTGGCTGCCCAAAGTAAAGATGACATTTTCTAGTCTATATGTAGCCGGGTGAGTTCCAGCCAGTGAGATGTAAGTGGATGTAAGCTTCTGCAAGCCTGCCTTTAAAGTGACCCGGTGCATTCTCTTTGCTCCACCTCTTCATCCTTTCTTTCTGTTGCATGGATGTAGGTAGATCCGATGGCCGGAGGTCTGGCTGTCCCAGTAAACCAGCAACATGAAGTCAGACCCTAGGAGTGGTGGTACTGTGAGCTGCTGTGTGTGTGGCGTCTGTAGGACTTCGGGGGCTCGGGGGCGGGGGGCAGAGTCTCTGCTGCAGTCCTTGACTGTGCCTGACGTTGCATTCCCAGTGTTAGAGACAGAGACTCCAGTCCTGCCTAAGCCACTGTCCTTTAAGGTTGCTGGCACCCTTGCAGCTGGAGCGAATCTCAGCTGAGAGCCCAGCTCCAAAGCCGCCTAATCAAAACCCAGTCCATGGCTTGTTGATCTATGGAATGGGCTCCTCTGAGAAGTGAGGCTGTTTTTAAGTACTGATTTATGCAGCAGTTCAAATTATGTCAGTGGTGCTCTGTTTCTCTACTCACTTTTCAGGGCTTTATTCTCAGATTATTAAAATATGACAACAATATGGCTACTGGTTGCCTCTTTTATAGACATTGTATATTCTTAGAAAAAAAGCAAGCAGTTTTTCTGATAACTTGATAGTTGGCCTGGTCACCTGCTCCCTAAATCAATCAAGGTGATCAGGGGGAGAGTATTCAGATCGGCTAGACCAGGGTCAGATGCTGGGAAGATAAGTGTATGTCTAGTTGCATTATATACAATTAAGCTTCATATAGCTATGATTTTCAAAACCAATGTATATGCTAATTCTTGTTTTTTGTTTTGTTTTGTTTTTCAGTAGCTATTCCCAAAGAAGATGAAGAATGTTTAGATAACTTACAAGAGAGTCAATGACAGTAAAGAGATAAAAAAATAAAATTAATACCTACAATGGTGTAGCAAGGGAGTATAAGTGTATTCTTTGCCTCTGTGGAAATACAGTAGTAAGATAATCAGGTGAACATATCTGTGGTAAAAACATGACAATGGTGTTTTCTAAATGGAGATCATTTCTGCTGGTGATAATTAAACATTCCTTGTTGGAGTGTATCCTTTATAGTGTATCTCCATAAACTATCTCAGCCATAGTCGAGGAGTGAACATTCTGACGTGATTCATTTCCAGTTTGTAAATCCTTATGGGTAACCTCCTTTTCTCCTCGGAGCCTCTCTGCAGGACCTATCCAGGGTCACCCTAGTTTCTTTCTTCAGGAGGGGACATAAATCTCTAGAAAACCTTCAAAGTAAAATGGAGTAAGTTGTTGCTTTTGCAAAACGAATGGGGAAGTAGAATTATTTTTTTAAACACATTTTTAAAAAGAGGTATTGCAGCCTGTGAACAAACTAAGTACGTCCATAAACTCATTTCATACCTTTATTGAGGTATAAAGAAGACTGTATATAATAATCTGATAAATCTGAACATCAGCAGCCACCCACAATACCATCTTGTTGTAATCATTGTAGTAAACATATCTGTCACCTCTGGGAGACTGTGTCCTCTGCTTTTTTTTCTCCCTTTGTGGGTAAGAACACTTAAAACAAGATCTGCCCTTTCAGCGAATTTTTAATTGTCTTGCTCACTATACTGTATGGTTGTACAGCACACAGCGTTGTTAACTATATGCACTATGGTGCAAGATGTCTGGATTTTCCTCATCTTGTGTAACTGTAACTTTATGTCCATTGAACAACAACTTCTTCCATAAACTATTTAAAACTTTAGCCTTGTTTAGAAGGTGAGGCAGGCATTTTTAAAAATAAACTTATTTATATTATTTTATTTCCTTTTTATGTTTTAGATTTATAGAAATTTGTGAAGATAGAATTCTCACATGCCCCATACCTGCTTCTCCCTATCACTAGCATTTTACATTAGTATGGAATAGTTGTTACCGTTGATTAACCAATATCGATTCATTTTTACTAATCTAAAATCTGTACCTGATTCAGATATCTTCAGTTTTTACCCACTGTCCCTTTTCTGGTCCAGGATTCTGTCCAGCATCTCACACTACATATTGTGGCCATGTCTCTTTGGCTTCTCTTGGCTGTGACAGTTTGTCTGAAGTCCCTTTTATCTGATGACCTTGATTCCTGTTATCGGAGACTGGTTTTAAAAACAAAGCTCTTGCGGCGCCTGTGTGGTTCAGTTGTTAAGCGTCTGCCTTCGGCTCAGATCATGATCCCAGAGTCCTGGGATCGAACCCCTCATCGGGCTCCCTGCTCTCACTCTGTCACCCCCACTGCTTATGTTCCCTCTTTAGCTGCGTTTCTCTCTGTCAAACAAATAAATAAAATCTTAAAACAACAACAAAAGAAAACAAAACAAAAAACCCCTAAGATCTTGGTGCTTGGTGCTGGTGGGATTGTTGCAAAGCAGGCATTCATTCAGTGATCCCAATTTACAGATACAGAATTAGAGATCCTAGGTAACACTGCTGGTGAATGAAGAGCGCGAAGTCGTTGTGGTCAGATGGTGGAACAAGAGGCCTTATTTTTGGGTTGTTTTCCTTTTGTTCCTCTGCAGTTTGGAGACTGATAGGTTTTTTCTCACTCACTGATCTTTTCATGAGTTGGTTTATTTTCCTGGGCACTCCGATGAGTCATTTATCTAAGGGCAAAGTATAAGAAGTTTTTTATTCATGTTCTGACTAGAGAAGTTAACGCATTTATTGACCACATGAAATCTGCTAAAAAGTATTATATATTGAATAAGAATAGAGGCAAAATTCCTTACAAGATTGTCTGTAAACACAGAATTCTTAAGTAGTTTTAATAGGTATAATGTTCTCCCACTCTCTTCTTTCGACCTAAACAGCAGTTGCTGTGAGGACTTGCCAGATTTCTTATAACTAGATCCATTGCCCAGTTTTTAAAATTTTAGTCTTTATTGAAGACATAAATATTGCCTTGAATAGAGAAATGGAAACCTTCCTCAAGGAAGTCTTCCAAGAGAAAAATCTAAATCTGGGGCAGTGCGGTGGCTCAGTAGGTTAAGCGTCTGCCTTCAGCTCAGGGTCCTGGGGTCCATCCCTGCTTCAGGCTTGCTGCTCAGTGAGGAGTCTGCTTGTCCTTCTCTCCCTCTGCCCCCCACCCCCACCCCGTGCTCTCACCCTCGTCTTTTAGAGTACATAATACTTTCGTTTCTTTGCATTAATCAGTCAATCAGTGTTGTTTAGAATTAGGAGCGTGGTGGATTTTGCTAGTTGTCCTGGTGGAGGACCAAGGTAATTGTATAATCTGAATTTACTATATTTTAGTAAAAATCAAGAATCATTGAAACTATTATGAAAGCCGAGCACACACATGTGTCAGTGTTCATGTTTCCAGCCAAGACGGCCATGTGTTTATAGGGAAGTCGGAATGATTTTCAGAGTTGTCTTGGTTTCATTGCTCCTGTGCCATCACAGAATGTTCCTCGATCAGGCTTCTGTGAATTATCTTTTCCTTGTCCTTTCCCACACCCATATTTAGCCGGCACTAAACATATTCTATTCTTTTGAAGCATTTGAGTGCATTAATTTTTGATGTTTGAAATGGTTTAATCTGTCAGAAGACAAGGGTCTTAATTTTATTTTCCTTCTGGCCATTAGTGGGATAATTAGAAAAGCTTGAGCAGCACTAGACCCTTATTTCATCCAATCTTTCAAGTTCATAGACTTAATGAAAAAATCATATTTCACGAAGGATATCTCAGTGTAACCTTGTGGAAAGGTTTTTCAGTCAATTCATCATATGTTACTTATCATATGTGGAATCTTATTTACCTTTCTTCCTTTTTTTTTTTTTTTTGTATTTGGATAATCTTGAGAAATATCCTGACCAGTCTTTTCTGCTTTCTTGACTCTCAAATTCATAATTTTACTCTATTTCTTCTTACTTCTCCATGTCTCCTGAGATATCTGTGTACTGGAAGGTCTTCGTACCAGTGGAGACCATTGTGCTGTCTGAGTTTTAATTTGTGCCTCAGTTAATGCTTTTCTCATATTCATTTAAATGCTTTATGAGTTCCTGTTCTGTGAAGCGCAGATCTTATCTGTTTGATTGAATGATACATTGCAAATATTTAATGTTACATATTTATGAGGTCCTTCTGAATTATTTTATTACTCTTTTGGACATACTTATCAGGCCTTAACTTAATTGGTGTTAAGACTCAGCAATCCAAAAAAAAAAAAAAAAAGACTCAGCAATCCATTAAGTCTTTCAGTCAATCAAACTCCGGCTGTAACTAGGATTCATACAACTCTAACTCTAGTACTGTTCAACGTAGCTTGGGTTTGCTTCTTTGGAGCGATCTTTGGGACCCCCTGACCTTCTCATGTCATTGTGATAGTGAAAATATGGAATCCTGCTTGGCAGGGGGAGATGGTACCAGGTTACATCCCTTTTCAAGATTGGGTCCTTGTGCTGCTAATTGCACAGGAGAGCATTAGCCAGTGGATAACTGCATTCTTAATACTGAAGAAGGTTGTGAATAAACCATTCTAAGTCACAGAAAATAATTACAAACACATGTATAGCACTAACTTAGCACATGTTTTATGTGAAGAAGATAAAATATCATAATCTTTTCTGTTTTTTTTAAGATTTTATTTGAGAGGGTGAGAGAGTAAGAGTGAGCATAGTCAGGGGAGGGGCAGGGGAGAAACAGACTCCCCACTGAGCAGGGAGCTCCAAGTCCATGTCAATGTGGGGCTCCTTCCCAGAACCCTGGATCATGGCCTGAGCCAAAGGCAGACCTTTAATCGACTGAGCCACCCAGGTGCTCCTACTTTTTATTTTTTAGAAAGATTTTATTTTTAAGTAATCTCTACACCTAACATGGGGCTTAAACTTACAACCCCAGGATCAAGAAGAGCTGCATGCTCTACCGACTGAGCCAGCTAGGCACCCTGATCTTTATTTTGCATATGATGAAATTAAGGTGCAGAAAAAAAGTGTTTTTTTAAAGATTTCATTTATGTATTAGAGAAAGAGAGAGAGCGCAAACACATGAGTAGGGTGAGGGGCAGAGGGAGAAGCAGACTCCCCACTGAGCAGGGAGCCTGATGTGGGTCCCAGGACCCTGTGATCATGACCTGAGCCGAAGGCAGACTCTTGATCAACTGAACCACCCAGGCGCTCCAAGGTGCAGATGATTTATATACCTTGCCTATGTTCACACAGTAACAAATGTGCAGGCAAGATCAGGCGTTCTGACTCCAGGCATTGTGTGGAAAAACATTCTATCTCGTCCTGGGGTCTTCCAACCTCACTTTTGGGGTGCATGTGTATGTGTCTAAGTAATCTGGGGAGTTTCATTGCCATGTCTTTGATGGTTTGCTCCTTTTTCATGAAGTTGAGCATTGGATCCTGGGGAGTTTGATAATATTAGGAAATAATCAGTTGCCATCATCAGCTGAACTACTAAAGTTCCTGTCTTCCTAGTCATCAGAACTTTAGCTGTGTTTACACAGTGCTTGCATTTGAGAATAAGTCAGTGTCTTAACATGAAGTTCAAGGTCCGTTCCATCTGATAAACGTTTATTATCTCTTGTGTATAGTGTCCCATCTGAGGCACAGTACTCACAAAAACACAAATAAGATTCCTCCTTGAACTGGGTGGAACAAGGCCAGTCTTCTCACATAAATACTTCATAACAGACACTTACGTGAGTAACTGCACCACCAGGCATATGAACAGTACAAGGCATATCGTGGGGGGTCAGAGATAGAGTTAGGTTTCTTTGAGGAGGTTGCTTTTTGAGTTCATTGTAAAAATGGGGTTTCTGGGGTGGGAGGATCACTGTGTGCAGAGATGTTAAGGAGGAAAGGTGTGCGAAAGTAATACGAGCATGGTTGTTGGGTAAGATGTGTATGTGGTAGGGAATAATTTTCAAGATATGGGTTAGATTATATTGTCGATTTGATTGAGTGCTGTGCTGGACATTGAAGCGGGACAAATAGAAAAGAAGGGTGCTACTTGAGAGTCATTCTCAGAACCTATAGGACTTGAGAGCTAGTAGAATGGGTAAGATCTGGGTGGATGAGGAGGGGTCAGGGGTCATGTCAAGCTTTTAAGTCCAGGAGGTTTTGGAGAGGGTGTAGGGAAATCAGAAGAGCTGGTTTCATTCTGGTCTGCTTTTCTTAGGCAAGGATTACTGTGATAGTTGGCATAAACATTTTTTGACTATCTCAGCTATTGAAAACCTGGATTGTATGACTTAATATTCTATCTAGGGTGTGTTTAAGGAGAGAGGACAGCTCTCTAAAGAAACTGTGGAGAAAATGTCTATTAATAACCGTAGCTTTGTTATGTAGTGCAGTCTGTGTGTCTAAATGAGGTACTCAAGGAGTCTCTTATTCAGTCTTAAGTGGTTTGAAAATAAAGGAGAGGAGTTGTAGGCATACTGATACTGGTGCTGAGGTTATGGTACTGGAAGCCGATTTCATTCCTGGAACTGTTCTTGGCTTGAGCAAGATTGCTGAGGTCTCTAGAAGTGTGTGATCTGGCCTGGGATTGTGTCCAGTGTCCAGTGCATTCACTCAGGCCATCAATGTTTTTCAGGAGGGATGGGTGGACCACATGGCCCAGTTCTGTTATTCCATATGTGGGCTCCATGAAGCACACCTTGCTCTTTTCCTCGGAGGTGCTCTCCATGATAGCATGAAGCCTGTTGACTATGGATGGCCTGTTGGATTTTTAGCACTGGGCACTATGACTGGTACTTAGACTCAAAAAATTACAAGTGAAGTGGTTAGGAATTGTTTCCATAGTCTGTGACAGATTAGGTTTCCTAGACATGATCTTCTAATGGCTGTTTACTAGACCATTTTGAATAGGGGGCCTGTATGTCTGGTTTACCGTTATATATGTGATACCTGTGGTTGAATTCGTTCAGCCAGAATGTGTGCTCAGCACCACATTCAGGTTTTGACATTGATGAGTTTGATTTTTGAACAAGCTATACTATGTACTTCATACAATGACAGTTTAGGTAAGGCACAACTTTATATTGAATTTATGGACAGTAGGTCCTGTGGGAAAATTTGGGGGCATTGCAGGGTCAAGCTGGGGGTAAACCAACAGTTTCATGTAGTAGTATTTCCATCTTTGCCTCCCCTCCTGAGTCCAGTGATTAAGCTAAGGCTAAAAATAAATGTAGAATTTTCATCTTTATCTTAGTTGTATTATATTTTTGAAAACTAACATTGGTCCTTAATTTTTATTTTTGCCTGTTTCCAAAAGTAATACATTGTAAAAATCCTTATTAATGCTAAAGCATAATAGTAGTATTATTTCTTTATTTTTAAAATTTTTACAGAATTATGTTTTCTTTTGTAGCATTTTCCAGATATAATATTAGAAGTACGAGGGAACCCAAAGATATAATTAGACCAGCTTGACAGAGAAACTGGATGAATGAAAATTAAAGTGTTGAGTGGAAAAAAAATTGAAGTGTTAAGATACTGTTAATTCAAAATTGATCAGAATCAAAGAGAAAGTATCTCTTTCATAAAAGATCATACTAATTTAAAATGAAGTTGTTTACTTTTATAAAACTTTTCCAAGGAAACACATAACATATGTGTTATGTGTTTCCTTGGAAAACACATGGCTGTATTTTTTTTTAAGCTCTATTTATTTGAGAGAGAGCACGAGTGAGTGGGAGGTGCAGAGGAAGAGAGACTCTCAAGCAGAGAGTCTCTGTGCTGAGTTCAGAGCCCTGTGTGGGGCTTGATCTCACGACCTGGAGATCACGACCTGAGCTGAAACCAAGAATCAGATGCCCAGCCGACTGTGCCACCGAGGCACCACTTCCCACCCCCAATAGCTATAGTTTGAAAAACAGTAACCTCTGTTCCAGGTTAATGTTCTTTCATTAGTTATAGACATTTAAATTTTAATATCAAGCATTTTTATTTCCCCTGGGAGACTGTCACTCTTCAGTTTTACATGCTTTAAGTTGTACATTTTTTTTGAACAGTTTTTAATAACATTTCAAAGATGTATCTCAAGGAATTTAAAAGAAACATTGAGCTTTTGAAGTCAAACACAATCCTGGTTTTTGAAAGCAATCAACTTACTGTAACTCAATGTTCTTTGCTCTTAAAATAGAAATACTTTCAGCAAAAAGTTCTCTTAGGTGTTGAGATTTTTAATGATGTGAACCTTAAGGTTAATATGACCATTTTATACTGACCATACAGAATCATGTATTTTGTGAATAGAATGGTGATTGGCAAATACATTTGTTTTCCCATAAAGCTTGGCTATGATGTGGACCAATTACAGGTTGTTATTTGTCTTTTTCACATGGAGCATAATTGTATCTTCTTTTTCCTTTATACACGGCTTTTGTAGTGGTTATCTAAGCTGTGAGCTCCTAGAGATCAAAGAATAATCGTTTTAGTGTTTATAGCCCCAGCTAGAGAGTAATTTGCGTAGTAAATGTTGATTGAATGAATACATGCCTGACTAAATGTATATATGGGTGGCTGGATGGATAGCAAGCAGAGTTTGCAACTGACAGTTTTCTTTTTGAAAAATTTATTTTTAAGAAGTATGTTCACAGGAATTCTCCTCCCACACTCCCCCCCCCCACCAAGTCCAGGGTGATCTCATATCTTCTTACCCAGTTTCCCCCAGTAGTAACATCTTGCATGACCCTGCTGCAGAACCAAAACCAAGACAAAGTGCAATCCGCAGAGCTTCCTTAGATTCCCATAGTTTTACATGCACTCGTTTGGATGTGCTTGTGTGCAGAGTTCTGTGCAGTTTTGTCACGTGTATTCATGTGACCATCAGCACAGTCAAGATACAGAATGGTTCCATCTCTATACGGCTTCCTTGTGCTACCCTTTTATCCACCGCCCCCCCCTCCCCCACTCCAGGTTATAATAGTGCTCACTTTGTGCTCTGCATTTGCTTATGGCCTAACTGTAGTCTATAAAAAACCTTATGTTTCTGCTCAGGAAAAGAGAAGAGCAGTGGAAGTATTTGTGACTGTTCTCCATTCTGTAAGTCATCTCTCACTCATAACTAGTTTATACATTTTTAAAGAAATATCTTGAAGTCAGCTTCTCCAAAGTTATGAATTACCAACATTATCATAATGGGAGTTTACTCTCATTAGTCAGAACTTAGAGACCACTTGATGTATTCATTACCCAGGAAATGCATGAGGTTGCAAAATGTAAATAGAATGCTGAAAATAGGGATCCATCATGTTAATGAGTTAAATATTGACAAGTACCTCTTAGAAAATGACCTTAAGAGCAGAAATGGATGCATTTTTATAAACAATGAGTTGGTGTGTCCAGTGCTTTTTAATTGCCACGACTGTGGATGTGTTGTGTATAATGGCGGCTCTAAAGATGGGCGCATGCAGTAGGCCCAGCGTGTGTAATTGTGACTCTGATGTGTTGAGAGGAAATCCATCTCAGAAGAGGTGAATACACCAGGTTGGGTTGCAGTATAACCGCCCATAATTATATACATGTATGGGGGACACTTTTGATATAGAAGTGGAAAAACAGATGCTCATGGAAGGTTTGCCTTTGGGAAGTAGTTCAGAGTTTTGAAAATGAACATCTTTTACTCTCATGTCACAAAGGTAAAAGAACCCCTGGGAGACTTGACACTTGGGCTCTAAAAATTCATCACCATGAGATGTGAGATGTGTCTTGTCTTGGGAGAGAAGGCACTGTCTCTCCCTCTTCCCTCACCCACTTAACTCTTTCACATTCCATGATGCTTGAAGATAAAACAATGGAATTTCATCATTGGGAGTGAAAGGGCTCTTCGCAGCCTTCTCTGCTTAGCACTTTTCTTCCTTCCTAGCCCCTTCCTGCCCCACCCTGGAGCTCCTGCTGGGGCAGAAGCCAACATGAAAAACCTGTTTTGTAAAGAAAAGCCTCCAGGTGCCACTCCCCAGATCTTAGGAGAGGAAAAATATTGCTACCTCCTCAGGTTGAAAAATCCAGCCTACCTTGGGAACACCGTGTTCCTGTTGGGTGTGTTCATGTGTGTGTGTTC
>PITA01003996.1:0-128590 GCA_004023965.1 Spilogale gracilis
GGGTCTTATCCCTGACGAGCCCCCAAATGTTAAAGTCCGATGTCGACCGCTTCCTCAAAGAGAAACCGAGGACGCTCAGGTTAATGCAAATCACACAGCGAGGTTTATTCTCCAGCTAGCTGAGGTCCAAGCATCTGCCCAGTGCAGCGGGTTTCAGGAAGGACCCCGAATGCAAGGGTCTAGGGGTTTATATAAGTTTCAAACAGCAAGCAAGAGTTACACAGTAATTTTCCTGTTAGGGTGAGATAACATTTTTAGCTCCCTCCCCAATTCCTGGACTGCTCACACATTCCAGGTATTGGGGCAAGGAAGCAAGATGCACAGATGGTTCCTTGACCTATCTGCCTTCATTTGGTTAACACAGGCCTTGTGAAGGCGTCATCACCAGGAGGTCTTAGATCTGTAGATGCCTAACTCACCAGGGGGTTATCGAACCGAGCATAGCTGCCCTCAAGCTAATCAGGTCTTATCACTATCATCATAGTCATTGTCATCATATTTATGGAGATACAGAGTTATAGCCTGGGAATGTGTGATCAGCACTGGGATTGTAGCTATGCTGATGAAATGGGTATTCTGCTTAGGTTTGAATTTACTTTTAGTGAGGGCAGGGGATGGAGAGAGATCTAAGAACATGGAATATATGAATTTATGGAAATTGAAAAATCAGACATCCTGGGGTAGGAGAATGGGGAGTTTGGGTTTTATCTTTTATTTAAGAGAGTGAAAGACCATATGTTATTCTCATCCAGCTGCGATGAGGAATTTCCTTAGTCTAGATCCAGAAAGGACTCTTATGTTCCTCATGACTCAAGAAGGTAGAGAGACTGATAAACAGCACAGATCTATCATAAATTGAGTGCTTAACGTGTGCTAGACACTACTCTAAGAAAAACTTTTTTTTCCTTTAACTGCATAACAATTCTCTATATTAGGTATTTTTCATAACCCATTTTAAGGAGACAAAGAGAAATTGAGTAATTTTTCTAAGCCCACGAATTTGTTAAGGTGTGAAGCTCAGCTTTAGGCTAAGGCAATCTGACCCCAGAACCCTCATCTTAATTATTCCAATGCTGCCTCACTTGAATGCATGATTCTCAAAAACACGCAGGTTGAGTGGATAGAAGAGACTAATACATATTTTAGTCAACAAATCCATGAGATAGAAATGATGGAAATTATTTTGAGGGTGATTTAAGAGTAGTTTTCCTGAAATGATATTGGGGAAACAGGCATAATCTGAAGCAGATGCGTATTACTAGGCACAGGATAAAGAATAGAGATGTGCTTGGGAAAAAGGAATATCTCTGGCCAGTCTGTCCCAAGTTTTTTGGCAGCTCTTCACCTCCCTAAGGATTTCACATTATTGAGTTGGTCTCTCCTTCCTAAAGCCTTTTGAATTCTTTTGCTCTTGTTAGTACAGCTCCTTTTACAATGCCTCAGTAACTCAGTGAGGGAAGCAGGTAGGTATTCTTACTCTCATTTTACAAATCAGTTAAGTGGTTTGCCTAGGGTCACACTAGATAGTGGGTGGGGTCCAAATTAGCCAAGGTTTATTGTCTCCAGTTCAGAACTCTTTACATTCTGTCACAATTGGTGTTCTAGAATACCTTTCCCTCCTTTTTTCTGCCACTTCTTTTTGCTTTTTCATTTGTCTTTTTCTCCGCCTGCACCCTCCCCCAACCAACAGTCTGTTGCACTGAATGAATACAGGCAGCAACAACAGGCCTTTTTCAGTATCCATGTCACTCTTATCAAGAGGTCTCGATGACCCACTTCAAGTGTTTCTTGAGAGATGATTTGGAGATATGGTTCCTTACTGATGAATTCTCAGGTTTTAGATATTTGAAAAAGCTTTTCTTTGTATGACTAAACAATTCAAGGCATTTAAAAAATATCATCTAAGATTTGCCTGGCTTTCATTTGGCAGGGTAAAACCAGAAATTAGTCTAAAGGTTTTCCTTGCCCTCTTATAGTCTCCCCTAACCTTAGGAAGACAAGAATACAAATCAAAGCTTTCTTTCAACCAAGTCACATTGAGGAGTTCAAAATATATTTATTCGGAGGTAAAATATATTCATTATTTAAATCTTGGACTTTGACTCTATTTTTTTCTTGTTTTATTATTTTTTAATTTTTTAAAAAATTTAATTGACGGGGGGGCACAAGTAGGGGGAGGTGGGGCTCGATCCCAGGACCCCAGGACCATGACGTGAGCCCAAGGCAGACATTTAACCAATTGAGCCACCCAGGCACCCCTTTCTTATTTTATTATTCAAATCATCTCTCCATGGAAACATTTTAGAAAAGTTTAGATCTGTCTCCTTCAGTTATAAGTAACCACTGATTGCACTTTCGTTTTTGTCTTGCCCCCCCTTTTTATTTCTCCACACTCACTGGCTTCTTATTTTTGCATTTAGAAACAATGCTACAACAAATACCCTTGCTTCCTTAAACACCTCTGCTGATGTTTCTTTAGGATATATGTAATAGGGTCTGTGATCAAAGGAACAAGGCTGATACAAAAGTGAAGATCAAGCAAAGCTCTATTTTGCTCCAAGCATCAGAATCTTACTGGCCCCGAGGCCAGGGTCTCTTCTCTCCGGAGAGAATAGGACCAGGCCTGACTTCTCAAGCCAGCTTTTATAGGCATCCCCCCAAATCACAAGCTGACTAGGGTCACATCCGCTCTGGAGCTGACCCACTCATGTGGCTTGCCTGAGTTAATCTGCACTTGCATGGGCCCTGGACCCTGGAGGTGGGGGCACCTGGGCGTTCAGTTCCCATCCAACTCTGAGTTCTGGTAATGGGCCTCCCTTCTTAGTTTGCATTTAAATACCTTCCCAGAACCCTCCCTGGATGGGAGATTAAGGAGTTCAACTGGTTGAGCATCTCCCCCAACCTGGCTCCCCTTTGTTTTCCAGGGGCCATTTGTCCATAACACCTGGAGCTGTAAACAGGATGGTGGCTTGGATTCCCAAATTGGACTTTACAATATGGAGAAATAGAATTGCTGAGTCACAGAGTGGGTATGTTTTAAAATAGTAATATTTTACTGCCAAATTGCCTTCCAAAACAATTGCAATTTAAACTACTCTTAGCCCTGCATGAGATGATTTCTTTTTCCAACTCTTAGCCACCCGAAAAGTATTTTCAAACTCTTACAATTTTGCAAATCTATTGAGTGAAAAAGCTACCTCATTGTTATAATTTGCATTTGGGGGGATTTGCTTTCTAGTGAGGTTCAGTGTCTTCTCATATCTTTATAGCAGTTTCTCTTTATGAGTTGTGAGGTGTTATTGATTCTATTTATTTGTAGTCTCTATTTTATTTATCTGTGGTTTTTTTTTTTAATTTATCTGTGTTCTAATCCTTACTGTCTCCTTCCTTCTAGTTGCTTTGAGTTTAGTTTGCCTTTTTCTTTTTTTTCTGGTTCCTTAAGGCAGAATGTTGGATTATTGATTTGAGATCTTCTATTTTTTAATGTAAATATTTACATCTATAAGTTTCTCTTGGAGCATGCTTTTGTTTCATCTCATAAGTTTTGGCATGTTGTGTTTTTGGCTTAATTCATTTCAAAGTATTCTCTAAATTCCCTTGTGATTGCTTCTTTGACCCATTGGTTATTTAAGAGCATGCTGTTTAATTTCCACATATATGTGAATTTCCCAGATTTCTCCCTTTTATTAACTTCTAATTCCACTCCATTGTTGTCAGAGAAGATAGGTTGTATGATTTCAATACTTTTAACTTTATCAAGTTTTGTTTAATGGTCTAACATGTGTTCTACACTAAAGAATGTTCTATACTCACTTGAAAATAATGTGTGTTTTAAACTGATGGTTATCAGAGGGGAGGTGGGGGGAGGGGGATTAAGGAATGCACTTGTGAGGAGCACTGGGAGTGTGGGAGGTGTGGAATGACTATATTGTATATCTGAAAATAAGATTACACTGTATGTTAACTTACTGGAATTTAAATTTAAAGAAAGGGATCTGTGTTCTCCCATTGTTGGCGGAAGTATTCTATATATGTCTGTTTGGTCTAGCTGTTTTATAGTATTATTCAAGTCTTATATTGTTTATCTTTTATCTAGTTGTTCTATCCATTTTGTTTAACTATTTCTCCCTTTAATTCTGTTTTTGTTTCATACATTCTAGGGCTCTGTTAGTTTCATATAGGATTGTAATTGTATTGATAAATGATAAATTGTTAAATTAACCATTTTATCGTCATGTGATGTCTGTCTCTGTTTCATGTAACAACTTTGTCTAAAAGTCTATTTTATCTGATATTAGGGTAGCCATTCCAGGGGCACCTGGGTGGTTCAGTCACTAAGCATCTGCCTTTGGCTTAGGTCATGATCCCAGGGTCCTATAATCGAGCCCCACATCAGGTTCCCTACTCTGTGGGAAGCCTGCTTCTCCCTCACCCACTCCCCCAGCTTGTGTTCCTTCTCTCACTGTGTCTCTCTCTGTCAAATAAATAAAATCTTAAAAAAAAAAAAAAAAAGAATAGCCATTCCAGTTCTCCTTTAGTTACTGTTTGTTCTCTCCCTTTTTTAAAAAAGATTTTATTTATTTGACAGAGAGAAACACAGCCAGAGAGGGAACACAAGCAGGGGGAGTGAGAGAGGGAGAAGCAGGCTTCCCGCCGAGCAGGGAGCCCAATGTGGGACTCGATCCCGGGTCTTCAGGATCATGACCTGAGCTGAAGGCAGTCGCTTAACCAACTGAGCCACCCAGGTGCCCCATGTTTGTTCTCTTTTGATTATTGAAATATCTTTTTCTATTCCTTCATTCTCAATCCATTTGTGATTTGGAGCTAAAGTGAATCTTGAAGGAGACTCTATTATAATGCTGTCACCATCAAGATAGTATGGTACTGGCAGAGACACAGACACATTAATCAATGGAATAGAATAGAGAACTCAGAATTGGACCCTCAGCTGTTTGGTCAACTCATCTTCAACAAAGCAGGAAAGAATACCCAATGGAAAAAAGACAGTCTCTTCAACAAACGGTGCTGGGAAAATTAGACAGCCACATGCAGAAGAATGAAACTGGACCATTTCCTTACACTCTACACAAAAATAGACTCAAAATGAATGAAAGAGCTCAATGTGAGACAGGAATCCACCAAAATCCTAGAAGAGAATACAGGCAGTAACCTCTTCAACCTCAGCTGTAGCAACTTCTTGCTAGACACACTCCAAAGGTAACAGAAACAAAGGCAAAAATGAGCTATTGCGACTTCAAGATTAAAAGCTTTTGCACAGGGCACCTGGGTGGCTCAGTGGATTAAAGCCTCTGCCTTCAGATCAGGTCATGATCTCAGGGTCCTGGGATCAAGGCCTGCACCAGGCTTTCTGCTTGGCAGGGAGCTTCCTTCCTCCTCTCTCTCTGCCTGCCTCTCTGCCTACTTGTGATCTCTCTCTGTGTCAAATAAATAAATAAAATCTTAAAAAACAAAAGCTTTTGCACAGCAAAAGAAACCATTGACAAAATTGAAAGACAACTGACAGAATGGAAGAAGATACTTGCAAATGACATTTAGGTAAAGGGTTAGTATCCAAAATCTTGGAACTTATCAAACTCACGACCCAAAGAACAAATACTCCAATCAAGAAAGGGGCAGAAAACATGAACAGATATTTTTTGTTTGTTTTGTTTTGTTTTTTTAAAAGATTCTATTTATTTGACAGAGAGAAACACAGCCAGAGAGGGAACACAAGCAGGGGGAGTGAGAGAGGGAGAAGCAGGCTTCCCGCTGAGCAGGGAGCCCGATGCGGGACTCGATCCCGGGTCTCCAGGATCACGACCTGAGCCGAAGGCAGCCGCTCAACCAACTGAGCCACCCAGGCGCCCTGAACAGATATTTTTGTAAAGAAGACATCCAAATTGCCAACAGACACATGAAACAATGCTCAACATCACTTAGCAACAGGGAAATACAAATCAAAACCACAGTGAGATATCACCTCATACCAGTCAGAATGGCTGAAATTAACAAGTCAGGAAAGGACAGATGTTGGCAAGGTTGTGGAAAAAGGGGAACCCTCCTACACTGTTGGTGGGAAAGCTGGTGCTGCCACTCTGGGAAATAGTATAAGGTTCCTCAAAAAGTTGAAAATAGAGTTACCCTATGACCCAGCAATTGCAATACTGGGTATTTACCCCAAAGCTACAAATGTAGTGATCTGAAAGGGCACCTGGACCCCAATGTTTATAGCGGCAATGTCCACAATAGCCAAATTATGCAAAGAGCCCAGATAAAGAAGATGTGGTGTACACACACACACACACACACACACACACACACACAATGGAATATTATGTAGCCATAAGAAAAGAAATCTTTTAATTTGCAGTGATGTGGATAGAATTCAAGGGTATTAAGCTAAGCAAAATAAGTCAATTAGAGAAAGACAATTATATGATCTTACTCAAAACAAAACAGAGGATCATATAAGAAGAAAGGAAAAAAATGAAACAAAACAAAACCAGAGAGGGAGACAAACCATAAGAGACTCTTAATTTAAGGAAACAAACTGAGGGTTGTTGGAGGGGAGGGGGATTGAGGGATTGGCTAACTGCATGATGGAGATTAAGGAGGGCATGCGATGTAATGAGCACTATGTGTTGTGTAAGACTGATTAATCACAGACATGTACCTCTGAAACCAATAATACATTATATGTTAATTAGTTTAATTTAGATAAAAAATGTCAAAAATATTAAGTGAGTCTATTATAGACAGAATATGTTTAGATTAAGTTTTTTACCCATTCTGCATTCTCTACCTTAAATATGAGTTTAATACATTTATATTTAATTCAGTAACTAGTAGAGAAGGATTTACTTTTGTGATTTGTCTATTTGTTATCTATATATCTTATATCTTTTTTTGTTCCTCAGTTATTTCATTACTGCCTTCTCGTGTTATACTGATATTTTCTAGTATACCATTATACCCTTTCTCAATTATTTTATTACATATATATTTAAGATTTGTTTTAATAAATCAAATTTAATAAAGATAAATATGTATATGTTTAATATTTTATTTATTTATTTGACAGAGAGAAACACAGCCAGAGAGGGAACACAAACAGAGGGACTGAGAGAGGGAGAAGCAGGCTTCCCACCAAGCAGGAAGCCCGATGTGGGGCTCAATCCAGGGTCTCCAGGATCATGACCTGTGCAGAAGGCAGTCGCTTAACCAACTGAGCCACCCAGGTGCCCCATATTATATATTTTTAAGTTATTTTCTTAGTGGTTGCCCTGGAGATTGCAATTAACATATTAATTTATGACAATAGTTTAGATAATACCAGTTTAGTTTCAATAGTATGTGAAAACTTTTTTCTATACAGCTCCTTCTCGTGTTATGTTATTCTCTCAAATGACATTCGTATACATTTGTGTCCATTAACATGGATTTATAATTACTGTTTTATGTAGTTTTCTTTTAGATCAAATAGACTAAAAAGAGAAGTTGGAATAAAAAATACATTAGGATGGACTTTTATATTTATTTGTGTGGTTACCCTTACCAGTGTTCTTGATTTCTTTGTATGTATTTGAGGTACTGTCTAATGAACTTTTATTTCAGCCTGGAGGACTCCTTTTAGCAATTTTTGTGGGGGGAGGTCTACTTGAAACAATCTCTGTTTTTATCTGGGAAAGTCTTGATTTCTCTTTTGGGGGGTTGGTTATTTGTTTTTTGTTTTTGTTTTTGTCTTTTTTGTAGTAAAAAACACGTAACGGACACTTGGGTGGCTCAGTTGGTTGGGCATTTGCCTTAGGCTCAGGTTGTGATCCCAGGGTCCTGGATTGAGCTATGCATCAGGCTCCATGCTTGGTGAGAGCCTGCTTCTTCCCCTCCTCCCCGCTAGTGTGCTCTCTCTCACTATCTCTCCATCTCCCCCTCTCTCTCTCTCAAATAAATAAAATATTCTTTTAAAAAAAAGATTTTATTTATTTATTTGACAGAGAGGGAGATCACAAGTAGGCAGAGAGACAGGCAGAGAGAGAGGAAGCAGGCTCCCTGATGAGCAGAGAGCCCGACATGGGCCTCGATCCCAGGACCCTGAGATCATGACCTGAGCTGAAGGCAGAGGCTTTAACCCACTGAGCCACCCAGGCACCCTCAAATAAATAAAATCTTTAAAAAAAACCCCACATAACATAAATTTACCATCTTAACAACTTTTAAGTATACATTATAATATTGTTAACTATATGCACATTGTTGCACAAAAGCTCTCTAGAACTGTTTCATCTTACGTGACTAAAACTCTATACTCATTGAACACCAACTCCCCATTTTCCACTCCCCCAGACCCCTGGAAACAACTACTCTACTTTGTTTCTATGAATTTGATTAGATATCTTATATAAGTGGAATCATGTAGTATTTGTCTTTTTGTGATTGGCTTATTGTACTTAGCATAATGTCTTCATGGTTCTTCCATGTTGTAGTGTATAACAGAATTTCCTTCTTTTTAAAGACCGAATAACATTCCATTGTATGTATGTAACAAATTTATTTTATCCATTCATCTTTTAATAGATATTTAGGTTACTTCCCCATCTTGGCTATTGTGAGTAATACTACAAAAAACATCTCTCCTTCATTTATGAAGGGTTATTTTGCCAGATATAGAATTCTTGGTTGCCAGGTTTTTTTTCTTATAACATTTTTAAGATGTCATCCCAAACCTTCTGGTTTCCATAGTTTCTGATATGCAATCAGCTGTTAATCTTATTGATGGCTTCTTGTTCAGGACAAGTCACTTCTCTTGCTGTTTTCATGATTTCCTTTGTCTTTGGTTTTTGACAATTTGATTATAATGTATTGTATGTATTTTTTGAGTTTACCCTACTTGAAGTTCATTGAGTTTCTTGGATATGAAGACACATCTTCCATCAAATATGGGAGGTATAGCCATTATTTTGCCAAACTTCTTTCTGTTTCTTTCTCTTTTTTCTTTTTTTTTTTCTAAGATTCCTATTAGGTGTATGTTGGTACACTCACAAGTCTTTGAGACTCCTTATTTTTCTTCATTCTTATTTCTTCACACTCCTCTGAGTGGGTAATCTCAAATGACCTATCTTCAAGTTCACAGCTTCTTTCTTCAGGCTGCTTAAATATACTGTTGAACCCCTTAAGTATATATTTTAAATTTCAATTATTGCATTTTTCAAATCTATACTTTCTGTTTGGTTCCTCTCTACACTTTGTATCTCTTCATTGATATTCCCTCTTTGATGAAACTTTGTTCTCTTGGTTTCCTTTACTTCTTGGTACAAAGAACATTTGGAACATCACAGTGCAGCAAGTCCAGAAATTATATTTTTCCCTCCCCAGGATTTTTTGTAGTTGTTGTTTGTTTGTTTGTTTATTGAGTTTTCTCAACTAATTTTGTAAACTCTTATTGTTGTTGCTATAGCTTAGGGTCACTGAAGTCTGTTTTCCATTAGTTTAGTGGTCAGCTAATTATTTCACAGAGATTTCCTTACATGGCCAAAACAATGAAACAGAAAACCTTCCAATTTGCCAAGGGTTTCTGTATGCATGTTGGGACACAATTTCAACACTCAAATGAACAACGCTGCCTTAGTCCTCCTCCCTGCTTGACTAGAACCTGAAGGCCAGCTAGAGGTAAAAGTTCAGGGTCTTCTCAGGTCTTTTCTGAGTATACACTAGTCCAACATGTATCCAGTCTTCTAGAGACTCAGGAATATGTGGAAGCTTTTCAAAGGCTTATTCTCCAAAGCAACTCATTTCTCATCCTTTCCTCGTAGGCTTTTCATTTTTTTATTGTTTTCCCTGACTGTTATCTTTTACCCCAGGCATGAGTAGCTAATACATTTGTCTTTCAATATGTTTGATAAATACTCCCTCTGCACCCCTCTTCTCTCCTCCCCCCAGGTAGCAGTGTCAGACTTAGGGGAGATCTAAGTTAGGTGAAATAAAGGCAACCACTTTGGTCTGGTTGTTCAGGGAATCATTAGACAAGTCAAAATAAACAATCACAGTTCTTTGAGAATAAAATTTCTTCTGCTCCCTCTTGTATTAGAAAATTATACCTAGGATAGAAGCTGTTGTCTCACAGTGTGCTGCTAAACCAGGCAGTAGGAGATGGAGGATGGGGAGCAAATAAGTTAAAATGCCACAAAACTCTCTTACTAAGATTTGGCTGTTTTTTAATTTTTTGTTTTGTTTGTTTTTGTTTTTAATTAAGCATTTGCCTCGTAATTAGTTTTGGGTATTCTTCTTTTTTTTTTTTTTAAAGATCTTATTTGACAGAGAGAAACACAGCTAGAGAGGGAACACAAGCAGGGAGACTGAGAGAGGGAGAAGCAGGATTCCTGCCGAGCAGGGAGCCCTATGTGGGGCTTGATCCCAGGTCTCCGGGATCATGACCTGAGCCGAAGGCAGCCGCCCAACCAACTGAGCCACCCAGGCACCACCAGTTTTGGGTATTCTGATGAAGTTGGTATTGATAAGTTTTACTAATTTACTTACTGCTTTTGTGGAGGGGCAGACCTTTGACTCTCCATACTTTTCTATTTTACTGATTCACTCTGATTTTGGAAACTCATTTAAAGACTTTCTACTTCCCAAGTTAAAAAAATACCTTCCCCTAAATTTTCTATTATTCTTTGAAAGATAATGTGTTATTTTTTAACATATGAAACTGTAACCCATCAAAATTTATTTCTGTGAACAATGTGAGAAAAAGATTGTAATCAGTTGAACAGTGTCCTCCCAAAACTAGCGAATATTACCTTTTATGGCAAAAGGAACTTAGCAGATGTGATTAAAGGTTTGAAATGGGGAGATTATCTTGTATTATCTGGATAGGTCTGATGTAATCACAGACCCTAGTATGGAGGAGCAGGAGATCAGAGTGAGTAGGAGGAGGAAAAAGACCGTGGAAGCAAGAGGTTAGTGTGTTACAAGAAATGGACCATGAGGCAAGAAATGTATGCAGCTTTTAGAGGCTTACAAATGCAAGGATTCTTCCCTGAAAACTCCAGAAGGAACACAAACCTGCTAATATTTTCATTTTAAAATTCTTTGACTTCCAGAGGATAAGAGAATAAATTGTTGGGGTTTTTGTTGTTGTTGTTGTTGTTGTTTTGTTTTGTAAGTAAAGTGATGGAAGTTTTTTGTTGTTTTTTTTTTAAAGATTTTATTTATTTGGGTGCCTGGGTGGCTCAGTGGGTCAAAGCCTCTCCCTTGAGCTCTGGTCATGGTCTCAGGTTCCTGGGATCAAGGCCCGCATCAGGCTCTGTGCTCGGCGGGGAGCCTGCGTCCTTCTCTCTCTCTGCCTGCCTCTCTGCCTACCTGTGATCTCTCTCTCTGATCTCTTGACAGAGAGAAACACAGCCAGAGAGGGAACACAAGCAAGGGGAGTGAGAGAAGGAGAAGCAGGCTTCCCACCGGGCAGGAAGCCCGATGTGGGACTTGATCCCGGGTCTCCAGGATCATGACCTGAGCCGAAGGCAGTCACTTAACCAATTGAGCCACCCAGGCGCCCCTGGAAGTTTTTTTTTTTTTAAGATTTTATTTATTTATTTGACAGAGAGAAATACAGCTAGAGAGGGAACGCAAGCAGGGGGAGTGAGAGAGGGAGAAGCAGGTTTCCTGCCAAGCAGGGAGCCTGATGCAGGGCTCAATCCCAGGACTCCACGATCATGACCTGAGCTGAAGGCAGACTCTTGATGACTGAGCCACACAGGCGCCCCTGAAGTTAATAAACCCAGAAGTTTATTAAGCAAGGATACAGGAAAAGCTCTCAGGAGTGAAAGGGGTCCCAATAGGGTTGCCCATAAATTGTTGTTTTAAGCCACTAAGATGTTTTTGTTTTGTTTTTCAAGATTTTATTTATTTATTTGAAAAAGAGAGAGAGAGCACAAACAGGGTTAGGGGTAGAGGGGGAAGCAGACCCGCTGCTGAGTGGGGAGCCTGACCTGGGCCCAGGATTCTGAGATCATGACCTGAGCCAAAGGCAGATGCTTAACTGATAGAGAAACCCAGCTGCCCCTTTAAGCCACTGTTTGTGGTAAGCTGTTAAGCAGCAATGGGGAACTAATACAGTAATTTTTTTCTGAGCAATTGGTAGAACGGAGTTTTTATTTTATTTTTTAATGATTTTACTTATTTATTTCAGAGGCAGGAGGGACAGAGAGACTTGAAGAGAGAGTCTTTTTATTTTATTTATTTATTTTTTTTTGAGAGAGAGAGAGTCTTAAGCAGACCTCACCCTGAGTGCAGAGCCCAATGCAGGGCTTGATTTCACAATCCTGAGATGATGACCTGAGCCAAATCAAGAGTTGGATGCTTAACTGACTACACCATCCAGACACCCCTGGAGTTTCCATTTATTAAAAAAAAAAATTGTAAGAGAAGCAGGTTTGGGGAAGAAAGACAGCATTGGAAATTAACTTTTATACTCTTTAAGTGGAGTTACAAAAGAGTTGGAAAAGTTACTGACTTGTGAGTAAGGTTCAGGTTAGGACTATGGGATAAGAATTTGGGGGGTGAGGGCGCCTGGGTGGCTCAGTTGGTTGGGCGACTGCCTTAGGCTCAGGTCATGGTCTCAGGGACCCGGGATCGAGTCCCACATCGGGCTCCCTGCTCAGCGGGAAGCCTGCTTCTCCCTCTCTCACTCCCCCTGCTTGTGTTCCCTCCCTGGCCGTGTTTCTCTCTGTCAAATAAATAAAATCCTAAAAAAAAAAAAAGAATTTGGGGGGTGATTAGCATATAGATGCCATTTAAACTAATCTAGGGGAAGGAAGGTAGAAAAGAGGACATTAAACTTTGGTGGACTCCAGTAAATAGTAAGAAAGTAGAATCAACAATGGAGTCCTAACTCCATGTGAGTTACCGTGGAAGACAGTCCAAAATTTTTATAGTGAGAGGTCTAACCAAAGGGATGGTATTGCTGGAGACATTGAGCTAAATCTGCCACCTAATTTTTGAGCAAGTAAAAAATGGCATAATGGTATCATTCAAGAAAAGGTTGTTTCTTAAGGAAAGAAAGACAAATATTTGTGAAATGACAGAACTACAAAGAGCTATAACATAAAACTGGAGTTTTTCAAGTATTTAATAAAAGAGTATGAACAAAGACAAATTTTGTATAAGCAATGTGTAATTGTTATCTAGTCATCATCTGAAGTGACGCAAAAGAAAAATACAGTTAAGAACAAAATGTATCAGAATTTGAATTTTACCTCTGCCTCCCACCCATTTAGGTGACCTTAGGTTATAGGTTACTCAACTTCCCCGAATTTCATTTTTTCTCATCTGTAGAAATAATGGCACTTACAACAATGAGCTGTTGTGTGGATCAGATGGCAAGTATTACATATACTTGCCTCGCACACAGTATATACTCAATAAACAGTAGGTTTTCTCATCCCAGGCTTCCATGGGAATCTAAGGCTTGAATATGGACTACTTGATAATGTTTGACTTGGGGATCTGGTTCTGAACTTGCATTTTGAGTAGAACTATCAGATTTACCAAGTTCTACATGAAGAAGTGAAGTGAGTTGGAGAGGAGATGCCCAGATTTTGTAAAACTAGTCTTCAAAGGCCTTATACTATCTGTGGCAATATAAGGCACAAGCTCCCTCCCCCCTACCCTCAAGGTAAAATTAGAAAATTTATAAAGGTCTTTTCAAAAAGTCAGAATTTTCCCCCAAATTACAACAAGAGACAGATGAGGAAGCCACTATTTCAGAGAAAGGGAAAAGAAAAAAACAAACCCCTGAACCAAAAAAAAAAAAAAAATCTTTCTGAAGATCTTTCTTAAGGTAGAGATGAAAGAAAAGGACTAAAAAATCCAGCCTCTGGCTCTTGTCTATTGTCATCTGTTCAAGCTTAAAAACAAAGTAAAATAAAATGTAAAATAATGTCCTGTTGCATGTGGTTCTAAGCCACAGGTGTCCATACAACAATTTGTCCCAGTTTCTTCTTTTCCTGTTCGAAGGAAACTCAAAGAACCAAATAAAGGACTGCATTGTTAGTGCTAGGAAATCAGTCATCTCACTCCCACAAAGGACCAAACATTTCGACAGCTCTTTCACTATTTAGTGAACTCCTTTCACCTGCTCTGCTCTGATTTTTGGGCACTCACTCTTTCTCCAGCTACTCTGTAGAAGTAGAAACCCCAAAGAGGAACTTGGGCTGCTGCTTGCACCATTGTTTATGGAGGGACAGGGAGGAGTCCTATACCAAACCTTAAAACACTATCATCCTCTGTGTCTGCTCCACCAAGCTCCCTTACTGTGGTTGTGACTTAACCTGTGATGCTGATTACAAGAAAGTGTATTTGAGGTATGTGCCATGGTCCCAGCCCTATCACCGGGCCATGCTGACTGAGTAACCCTGTTTTGTACCATGTGTCCACTTGCCCCTCTACTCCATAGCCACAGCTAGTTGAGGCCAGTTGGGCCCCTGAATGACAAACAACCAACACATAGTCTGGCCTGTGTCCTGTGCAGTGAAATGGCATGAAACACTGCCTTAACAGAAGAAAGGATTTGCTTACTAAAGACTGAATCTTACAAAAAATATAAGTGTAGGAAAATTTTTATTTTGTATATTGCAAGTAATTCCTGCCATCCAGGATAGGAAAACAACTTGGTTTTGGAAGCAGACTCTCTCTGATGTGCTGGGAAGTATGATTTTTCTATAATTTTTTAGTTCTTTGGATATAAGTCAAATATCTATCAACTCTCCTTGGGAAATTCAATGAAAATACTCAAATATAGAGGATGTATGTTAAAAATTGAGTCTCTTATTTAGAGAAGTAAATTGGTATATATATTTTAAGCAGAACCCTGTCCCGGAAAACAATTTTAAGACATTTTCCCCTTCATCTGGAATTAGAAAAGCCTATACCTAAAAATCACTATTTTGAAGAAATCTAAGTTTGTCCAAGTAATTTAAAACAGAAGATTAGAACTAGAGACAAACCACAATTGTCCAAATGGACTCTAATGTTTGGTCATCAGCCTATATGTAATATTATTAAAAAATGAATTGTTCATCTTTTGGAAAATGAACTGCCCATTATTTTCAGAGGAACCTTCTGGTGAAGGAGCCTGAGTAGGGGAAGGATAGCGCCAAAGGTGAGGGATGACGAGAATGTGTGTTTCCACCTTCAATCACCCTGGAAAAAAGTAAATTCTGGAGCATAAAATGAAGACTCTGCAGGAAACATAATAGCAACCCCCTTCCCTGAGCCTTGGGAATGTGAGGGGTGGAACCTTGGGGAGGAGAAATGTATTCAAGGGTACTCTAGCAAGAATTAGGCTGCTCTTACATGGGGGTAGGATAATGCTTAGCGTCTAAACACTGTGCCAAGGCAGTCCAGGGCCAGCACTAGGGTGAAACAAGCAAGATAACAGGGAGCAAACTTTCAGAAGGTGCTCCCTCCTGGGGTTGCACAGTACAACAGGGCTGGAGTCACAGAGTTAAGTACCTTCTGAAATTCTATGTGCTTGGAACATTGTGTGCTTCACCCTTGTCTGGCTCTGTGTGGCACGCTGGATTATTAGGTAATGAGCTCTGGCAAAGAGATTCACAGTTACAGGAGTTTAGTGGCAGAATATGGAAAGATTCAACAAGTTAAAGATAAGAGCAGATGCTCAGAATTCTGATCTCCAAGGGGATCAGAACATGACAACCCCAAATATATCACTTCTGCATACTGATTATTTTGAGCTGAAGGCACGTGAGATACAAAAGATTCAGGAAGGGCTCTCTGACCTCCCTCTTCCTACCTAAAAGCAGATTATAAAATTTCCCATTAGAGTGTGCCTGGGTGGCTCAGTTGGATAAGCGACTGCCTTCGGCTCAGGTCATGATCCCAGAGACTGGGGATCGAGTCCCACATCAGCTCCCTGCTCAGCGGGAAACCTGCTTCTCCCTCTCTCACTCCCCCTGTTTGTGTTCCCTCTCTGGCTGTGTTTCTCTCTGTCAAATAAATAAAATAAAATAAAAAAATTCCCCATTAGAAATGAAAAATGAGGGCTCCTGGGTGGCTCAGTTGGTTAAGCGACTGCCTTTGGCTCAAGTCATGATCCCAGAGACTCGGGATCGAGTCCCACATCGGGCTCCCTGCTTGGCAGGAAGCCTGCTTCTCCCTCTCTCACTCCCCCTGCTTGTGTTCCCTCTCTGGCTGTGTTTCTCTCTCTGTCAAATAAATAAATAATAAAATCTTAAAAAAAAAAAAAGAAATGAAAAATGAAATGAAAAAGAAAAGAAAGGAAAAAGAAAAATGAAATAAAAAAGAAAAAAGAGTCTCATTACCAGAGAAAAGGGATCAAGGACAAAATGGATCTGTACAAATAAACCGACTATAGTAACCCTTACCTTCTATTAGTTCTTCCGTATACCCCAGTCACTTCCTCACAATTTACCACTCCTAAAAACTTAAACTCTCTTTGTCTTGTCATTTCACAAATTTCTCATTCTTTGGTTGTTTCTTTTACAAATGTATATAAGCTCTTGGTCCTAAAGTGCTTCTTCAGGTCTTCAGTTTTCTTATAAAGGCTCCAAGAGCATGTAAAAAAATTTTTTTTCCTTTCTCCTAGTAATTTATCTTATGTCAGGTTAATTTTCATGTCCAGATATAGAGCCTAAGAGGGTGGATGAAAGGATTTTCTTTCCCTTGTCGGGGGCCAAGAGTATGTTGAAGAGAACAATGAAAGTTTGAGTAAACTGGAAATGCAAGCTGGAAAAAAGAGAAAGAGTGAGGAGGTCAATGGGTAGTAGAGAGAGAAATAGATGCACAGAATAGTCAGTGATGTCACATGAGACAGATAATTCTTGGATTTCTATTGTAGAGGATTCTAGAGCTGTTTTGGGTTCTACATGACCACTTAGCCCCATGGAACCCAGCCCTACCACAGCTTCTGCCATTCATGAGTGAATCTTTCTGTGGCAAGCTGCAGAAAAGGCTCTAATTTAGGCAGAAGGGAATTTATTCAAAACACATTAGGGATATCAATGTTATGCCCAGATTTCGAGATCCCCAAAGACCACCAGGGAGTCACCGACTCTGATGCAAGAACAAATTCGAGCTAGCTCGAGCTCAATCTCATACACACACATCGACGCAGCGGCATGATGCAGAGAAAGAGAGCAATTTTTCAATGCACAACAGTTTAATAGGGGGAGTGTGGCAATAGGTGGGAGAAGTCAGTGGCTTACACTGATTTGGCCAAGCATCAGTTTCGTAAGGCAGGCTAGGCCAGGGTTGGACAATATTTACCCGTAGTTGTTCTGGGGAAGGGTCAAGCTGGGGGTCTATACAAGATAGGGTGCATGACATATAAGATGGAGTCAGTCTTTATTCTGTCCTTTCATCATCAAACTGACAGGAGGTGACAGAGTCATGCCTGAGAAGTGGTGGGAACCCAGACAGCCCTGGAGACAACAGTGTCTCAGTGGCAGGAAAATTCTGGTCAGGATGTGTAATACAGAGTCAAATCTGATCATGGATACCTAGCCTGCTTTTCCCTGTGCTAGAGATTCAAATTCCAAGGTGGAGGGGAAAATTCAATGCCCTAGCTTAGCTGGGGTTAAGAGCCTGCCCTCCTACCTCCTAGCTTACATCACATGCCAAGCCTCACATAATTTTTCTATCAAATTAGGTAGAGAAGGAAAATGGGGCATGAAGAAGGTAAAAAGATGAATATTGGGATGCCAAAACAAGAACTGTCCACTGCCCAGGAACATGGCTTTTTGTCCTTTCAGGAGCTCCCAAAGACCTTCCCATATACCTGAGGTTCAAGTCTTTTTATTCCTGTGAACACCATTATCCCAGGTATCCCATAACTGTTATTTGATTCTCAGTCCCTTGCACTCAAAACAGCTCAGGCATATTGCTGAGGAAGATGGTGTTTTTCTGTTTCTTGTCTGCCTCCTATAGCAATTATTAAAGCCTCTCAAAAGACTCTAAACTTCTTTCTTCTGGGGGTGCTTGGTTCTGCTAGACACTTTGGTATTTTCTGTCAATTTTCTCTTGGGACATTCTCCACATGGGAAGATGTGATGAGAAAAACAACTTTTGTTTTTCTAAGTCGCTACCTAGACATTTTGGAGTAGGATAACCTTACTCACACTGAGTCTGAACATTTAGATAAGGACCTGAGTTTAGATTTCCCACCATAAATTCCCATTTTGTTGTTCCCCAGGGGATCCTTTAAAAGAACCACTTGGAAAAAAAAATCAAATCAAATAACCACTTAAAATTAAGGTTGTGAAAAGTTAATGACCTCTGTCCCAGCCACACTGAGTAATAGGTGCACGCTACCATGCTATCTACCTCCTGCGTATTCATGGCCCGGCCCAGAGGACTGCTCTTCCTCCAGCTCATTGTGCACTCACTCCTATTTCCAGGATTTGTAAATAATACATCTTATGACCTCTTTAATGAGACTGTACTGAAACTGTCCCTTCAGTGAAAGCAACCCTGGGATTTTTCACTTTTTCAAACTAGGGGCTGTGACGCTTGCAGAGGTAGCTGTAGGCTTATGTGGGTCGATTGTGCTCCCTCACTCAGCAGGTTATTCATTCATTCATTATCTACAGTCTTTTTTTTTTTTGTAGATTTTATTTTTTTGACAGAGCGAAACATAGCAAGAAGAGGAACACGAGCAGGCGGAGTGGGAGAGGGAGAAGCAGGACTCCCGCCAAGTAGGGAGCCTGATGTGGAACTCCGGGATCATGATCTCACCTGAAGGCAGAGGCTTAACGACCGAGCCACCCAAACACCCCTATCTACACATTCTTAATTCAATACACCCACTCCAGTTTCCCAACACAGCAAGGTAAAGGGTCATATTATGGCTTTTTTCTTTCTCAATTAATGCTTTAGCTTGGTACAGCTCAGAGATCAGCCCAAATATGGGCAATACATGGGCCCTCATACTCCCTTATTCTTTTCTAAAATTGAGATATACATTCATATGTCATAAAAGTCATCCTTTTAAGGAATACAATTCAATGGTTATTGTATATTCACAGACTTGTGCAACTAGCCCGACTGCATAATTCCAGAATATTTTCATCAGTCACTTCCCATTCTCCCATTCTTTCAACTCTTGGTAATTATTAATTTAACTTTTTATCTCTATAAATTTGCTTATCTAGACATTTCATATAAATAGGAGCATAGAATACGTGACATTGTGTCTGGCTTCTTTCACTGAGTATAATCTTTTTTGAGGTTCATCCATGTTATAACATGTCTCAATATTTGCTTCTTTTTATGGTTAAATAATATGTCATCATATGGATACATCACAATTTGTCCACTCATAATTGATAGATATTTGGGTTGTTTCTACTTTTTGACTATTATGAATATTGCTGCTATAAAAATCATGTACAGGGATACCTGGCTGGCTCAGCTGGTAGAGCGTGCCACTCTAGATCTCAGGATTTTGAGTTCAAGCCCCACACTGGGAGTGGTGACCACCTAAAAAAAGAAAAGAAAAATCATGTACCAAATTCTGTGTCAGCATATTTTCAATTATATTTGGTATCTGTGGCATATAATTACTGGGTCAAACAGTAATTCTATGGATAACATTTTGAGAAACGGACACACTATTTTTCAGAGTGGCTACACGATCTACAAAGTATGAGGGTTCCATTCCACATTTTCAACAACACTTGCCCATCATTTTTATTTTCACCATTCTAGTGAGTATGAAATGCTATCTCATTGTCATTGTTTGCATTTCTCTAATGGCTGATGATGTTGAAATTCTTTTTTTGTGCTTACTGGCCATTTGTGTAACTTCTCTGGAGAAACGTCTACTCAAATCCTTTGCCCACATTTTAATTTTAATTGGATTATCTTTTTATTGTTCAGTTGAAAGTGTTCTTTATGTATTCTGGATACTGGTGTCTTATCTGTGACTTACAAATATTTTTCCCCATTTGGTTTGTTATTTCACTTTCTTCACATTGAAGCACAGATGTTTTAATTTTGATGAAGTCCAACATATTTTTTTTATCTGGTTGTTTGTTCTTTGGGTGGCATACCTAAGAAATCATTGTCTAATCCAAGGTAACAAAACCTACACTCATGTTGTCTTCTAAGAGTTCGATATTTTCAGCTTTTATATTTATGTCTTTCATCCATTTTGCCTTAACTTTTGTATGTGGTGTAAGGTGGCGGTCAAAATTCACTCTTGCATAAAGATATTTAGTTGTCCCAGCAGCATTTGTAAAAAAGATTATTTTTTCCCCATTGCCTTGTTTGGTAGCCTTGTTGAAAATCAAATGAGTGTAAATATAAGGGTTTACTTCTGGACTCTCAATTCAACTTCATTAACCCATATTGCCATCTTTATGCCGGTACCATAGTGTTTTGCTTACTGTAGCTTTGTAGTATTTGTCTTCCAACTTTGGCCTCTTTATTTTTCTTTTCAACTTTGGCCTTTTTCAAAGTTGGGGTTTTTTTTTGGTTTTTGTTTTTTTTAGATTTTATTTATTTGACAGAGAGAAACACAGCCGAGAGGGAACACAAGCAGGGGGAGTGAGAGAGAGAGAAGCAGGCTTCCTGCTGAGCAGGGAGCCCGATGTGGGACTCAATCCCGGGTCTCCGGGATCATGACCTGAGCCGAAGGCAGTTGCTTAACCAACTGAGCCACCCAGGCGCCCCCAAAGTTGTTTTTTGCCATTCCATGTGAATTACAGGGTTAAGTTGTCAATTTCTGCTAAGGAAAAACTGCTGGGATATTGATAGGGATTTCACTGAATCTGTAGATCAATTTGAGGAGTATTGCCATTTTAACAATATTAAATTTTCCAATCTGTGAACACATCTTTGCATTTGTTAGTTCTTCTCTACTTTCTTTCAAAAATTTAATAATTAAAAAATTATTTCTAAGTATTTTTTTAAAAGATTTTATTTATTTACTTGACAGAAAGAAGCACAGCCAGAGAGGGAACACAAGCAGGGGGAGTGAGAGAGGGAGAAGCAGGCTTCCCGGTGTGGGACTTGATCCTGGATCTCGGGGATCATGACCTGAGCTGAAGGCAGTCGCTTAACCAACTGAGCCGCCCCTATCTCTAAGTATTTTTGATGCTATTATAAACAAGTTTTTCCTTCATTTTATTTTCTGTATTTTACTGATGTATAGAGTACAATTTTTTGTACTTTACTGAGGAATAGAGTACAATTGATATTTGTGTTTGATCTGATATTATGAAACTTTAGTGAATTCATTTCTTAGTTTTAATGGATTCCTTAGGATTTTCTATATACAAGATTATGTTCTCTGCAAGTATAAGTAGTATTACTTCTTCCTTTCCAATCTGGATGCAATTTATTTTTATTTTTTTTCTTAATTGCGCTGACTAGATTTTCCAGCACAATGTTGAGTAGAAGTGGCAAGAGCAAACAGCTTTGTCTTGTTCCTGATCTCAGGAGAAAGCTTTAAATCTTTCACCATTAAGTACAATGTTGACTGTGGTCTTATCAAATTGAGGAAATTTCCTTCTATTCTTAGTTTGTTGAATGTGTTATCAGACATATTGAGATGATCATATCTTTTAAAACTTTATTCTATTAATGCATTATATTATGATTTTTGTGTGTTAAACCTTGCATTCTTGAGATAACTCCACTTGCTCATGGTATATAATCTTCTTTATATGCTACTGGATTTGCTTGCAAATGCACAAATATGTAGCCAGTATTTTACTGAAGATATTTGTGACTATAACCATGGCTATTGGTCTGCTCTTTTGTTTTGTTTTGTTTTCCTTGTGATGTCTTTGGTTTTGGTATTCGGGCAATATTGGCCTCACAGAATGTGTTGGGAAGTGTTCCCTCCTCTTCTATTTCTTCAAAGAGTTTGGAAAAATCCTAGTGATACAACTAAGACCAAGAAAATGAAAGACTGCTTTATGCTAAATAATTCTACCATTCTGGGTTATAATATAAGATATGACATACAAAGATGGACTCTAATGGATAAAGTAATAAATATTTAAAAGACAAAAATCAAGCCAAGTTTTGTCCTAGATGAAGTTTGCCCACACCTAATTTTTTTAAGAAATAATTTACTTACGCTATGTCACAAATTTATTTTTAGACCAATGATTATCATGGTTGTGAAATGGAAATATAGCACATTTTATTGAAAAGCATTTAAGCAAGCAAGCAACGTTAATAAAGTAAAAAAATAAAGTCCTATCACTAGAAAAAAAATCATTGGAATATTTGGTGAATACCATTTTAGGTAATGTTAAATATCACAGCTATATTTTAATTCTCTATTTAAATGTACTCATTGTTTATCCCCAGTCTCTTTATCTTACCTTTGCTAAAACTTCATGGATATATGAATTTTATTTAAAGTACTTTTGTTCTAGGACTCCTGGGTACTGTGCTTCCTACGTTGCTTTATGCGGAAGAATATTAATATACTTTCTTATATGCAAACAACTTTCCTTTGTAGTATTCTTGTTTTCTATTTCAATTTTCTAGATAGTAGTCTATCTTCTGGCATTGAATACTGCTGTAAGGGAATCAGAGCACAATTCAATTTTATCCTGTTACAGATGACCTTCTTCTTCTGTGTGGATGCCTGAAGAACATTCTTTAATCCTTGAAATCCAACTTAATTTGACAAATTTCATCTCAGGTTGATCACTCATCTCACTTTTTCAGAAACAAAATGGGCCATTTAATTTGCAGATTCAGTTTCTTTAAATCCTTTTTGTTTTTTTCCTGTTGCATTTTTAGGCTCACTGTTTTAGGAATATAAATTAGTCTTCTGGTGGACAATGTCCTTTACAATGACTAACCTCTCTCTCTGTTTTAACGTTTGTTTTCTTTTCTTCTACCATTTTAGTGATTAATTGGATTTTCTTTTGTGTTAGAAATCTCATTTCAGTTGTGTCCCATTCTGTTTCTTGCTATTTCATATTAATTTGTTAGACCAAATTTGGTATTATTTCGGCCCTTCAATTGTTTTTTTTCTTTCTTTCTTTCTTTTTTTTTTTAAGATTTTATTTGACAGAGAGAAACACAGCCAGAGAGGGAACACAAGCAGGGGGAGCGAGAGAGGGAGAAGCAGGCTTCCTGCCGAGCAGGGAGCCCAATGTGGGACTCGATCCCTGGTTTCCGGGATCATGACCTGCGCCAAAGGCAGTCGCTTAACCAACTGAGCCACCCAGGCGCCCCTTGAATTGCTTTCTTAACTCTGCAATCTCTGTTTCCATCTCCTATTGTCATTTTATCAGGTGTTAAAGTTCTTGTTTTATTAAGTTAATATTCTTAAAAAATTTTTTCTTCCGTTTTTTTTTTTTAAGATATTGTTCGTTCGGGGCGCCTGGGTGGCTCGGGATCGAGCCCCACATCAGGCTCCCTGCTCGGCAGGAAGCCTGCTTCTCCCTCTCTCACTCCCGCTGCTTGTGTTCCCTCTCTCCCTGTGTTTCTCGCTGTCAAATAAATAAAATCTTTAAAAAAAAAAGATATTGTTCGTTCATTTGACAGAGAATGAGACAGAGCACAAGCAGGGGGAGCAGCAAGCAAGGGAGAGAGGTTCAAGGGAAAAAGAGGTTCTTCACTGACAGGGAGCCTGATGAAAGGCTCCATCGGGACCCTGGGATCATGACCCAAGCCTAAGGCAGACACCTAACCAGATGAGCCACCCAGGCACCCGTACTAAGTTTTGTTTAGGTGCAAAATATCATGAACATTTTTATTCTGTTCCTTAGTACTGAATATGCATACTATTTTAAATAGTCACAGATGCTTCTTCTTAAACATCCCCCATACTCTAAACTTTTCACTGGGACCAATGAAAGTAAGTGGCTTCTCAAAACCAGAAAAGGCAAGGAAATGGATTCTCTCCTGGAGCCTCCAGAAGTATCATAGCCCTTCTGACACACAACTCAGACTCAGTCTCCAGAACTATAAAATAATAAATGTGTGTTTATTTATTATTAATGCCACTAAGTTTGTCATTATTTGTTATAGCAGCAATAAAACACCCTGGTGCAGGTTGACAAAGAAAAAGAACATCATAGGGGCGCATGGGTGGCTCAGTTGGTTAGGCGACTGCCTTTGGCTCAGGTCATGATCCTGGAGACCCGGGATCGAGTCCCACATCCGGCTCCCTGCTCGGCAGGAAGCCTGCTTCTCCCTCTCAGTCCCCCTGCTTATGTTCTCTCTCTCGCTGTGTTTCTGTCAAAAAAAGAAAAGAAAAAGAACATCATGAGACATAGCAAAGAAAATTATAGGCTTTAGCAATGCAAAAACAAGAGGAATCAGAACGGGATCAAACAAGCAATATGTAGCTAAACACTAAGTCAGAGTTTTAATCATTTCTCATAGTGAGAAGGGAACCAGACACGTCTATGGAAATTCACTCTGTATTTGTTATAGTTTGATGGATGGATTAGTCAGGGTTCTCCAGAGAATAGAACCCACAGGAGATTTATGTCTGTGTGTTGTGTGTGTGTGTGTGTGTGTGTGTGTTTAAGGAAGTGTCTCATAAAATTGGGAGTGAGGGTGGGCTGGCAAGTCTGAAATCTGTAGGGCAAGTAGTCAGACTGAAAATTCAGGTAAGAGTTGAGTTGCAGTTTTGAGAATTATATAGGGCAGCCAGCTAGAAACTCAGGCAGTGTTCCTATGTCATAGTCTTGAGGAAAATTTCTTCATTAGGAAACCCCAGTCTCTGCTCTTAAGACCTTGAACTGATTGGATGAGGCCCACTCACATTATGGAGGGTAATCTTGTTTATGCAAAGTCTACTGAATTGAGTGTTAATTATATCTAAAAACATCTAGACTGGTATTTTGATCAAACAACGATGTGCTCTAGCCTAGCCAAGCTGAAACACAAAATTAACTATCACATTGTACATATGTACATTTAACTCTCCAGTAGAATATGCTCATTCGTTATTAACAAATTCTTTGTTGTATTCAGCAACTTGCCTTATCAGTGTTCGGATCTAGATTCTTTTTTTTTTTTTTAAAGATTTTATTTATTTGACAGAGAGAGAGATTACAAATTGGCAGAGAGGTAGGCAGAGAAGGAAGGGGAAGCAGGCTCCCCACTGAGCAGAGGGCCAGATGTGGGACTCGATCCCAGGACCCTGAGATCATGACCTGAGCTGAAGGCAGAGGCTTAACCCTCTGAGCCACCCAGGCGCCCTCGGATCTAGATTCTTAACCTGGAATCCACGGACCCCTTCAGTTTGGGAGAGAATGTTCATGAAAGTTTCAAATTATATACAACATTTTGCATGGATATGTGTTCATGCATTTTTTTCCCCCTGGGGGAGAGGTCCTGAGCTGTCACCATATTCTTAGAAGTCTAAAAAAATGTCTGATACTGACCAAGAAAGGTATGGAGCCCCTAGAGACAGAATCGAAACTGATGAACCATTTTTGACATTTGAAGGTGGGATTCTGATGTCTGAACAAGCAGGATGCTTACAGACTGCTCTGGGAGTGGCTTGTTACATAAATACAAAGTCCTCACCAACTGCAAATAATAGATTAAATATATCTTTGCTTTCCAACAAGGTTTTTAATATTTACACTGATATATTACAAGAGAGATTGAACACTCCAAAATGAGTCTCTCAGAAGCAAATTTTTGGTCATTACAGTTTTATGGGTGAGTTATTTAGTTAATACATGGCTGAGGAGTGAGTGGCAGTGTGGAGCCTTCCAAATTCATAGAGAAAGAGGGGCACCTATATGGCTCAGTCAATTGAGCATCTGACTCTTGATTTTGGCTCAGTCCATGATCTCAGGGTCAAGAGACTGAGCCCTGTCTTGGGCTCTGTGCTCAGCAGGGAGTCTGCTTGAGCTTTTCTCTTTTCCTTTGCTGCTCCCCACCTAATGTCACTCTTGCTCGCTCTCTCTCTAAAATAAATGAATAAAATATTTTAAAAAACCCCAAATTCCTAGAGAAAGAATTCTGCCCTCTGAATCCTAAACTTATCAATTCAGCACATATGAGAAGGCAGCAAAATGTCTTGAAGGCACTAAGGATAGCTGTGTCCCTTAAGTGAATGAATCAGTAAAAGGGGAAACTAGTATTTTAAAGGAGTTCAGACTACAAAGGGACTGTAGTTATAGACCTATGATTTATGCATTTGTCAAAACTCACAAAATAACACATCACAAATAGTGAACTTTATTGCATGTAAATAAATCAACCACAATCAACCAGGATATCCAAGAATCTCAGGATGGAATGCAAACAGCAACAAATGAATCTTCTGTATCATAAATGCATGACATAACCTCACTGAAGGAAGTGGGGAAAACAGAAGCTGACCCAAGTAACTTTGGAAAACCATGTTTGGACTGGATGATTTAAGGCTAAAGAGAAAAGGAACATTATAAACACGTTATAAACACTATACTCTAGTTGTTAAGGGTCATCATTCCTGAAACTGATTTATTTGTAGAGGTTAGAATAAGTAAATTACAGACAATGGGAGTCAGATTTGTCACTTCAAAGAAAGAAGTTAAAATTAATCCAGGAGTGAAGGTTAGAATGAATCTTGCAGTGCTGTATTAGTATTAGAGAGGACTATACGAACTCATGTTTATTTTAATATACATTCAGATAGATACAGAAACAAATAGAAATATGTGTGTTTACAAGCATTAATATCTATGTGTACATGCATGTGTATATTTGCTAGCTCAGTTCACTGAGTGGGCCAAGAAGCCGTGGCATCTCAGTGGCCATAAGCATGCTCAGCACTCAAATTTTGGTTTCCAAATAAAATTCTCCAATAAAAGAATACAAGAAGTAACCTAAAAGAGTTCTCATAACTGGAAGAATTTGGCCAAAGTTGGAAAAATCTGAACAACAAAGTAGTGATAATATTCTATTATCATCCAAAGAAAAAATATCCAGAGTTCATACTGATATAAATAAATAATTAGATAAATAAGTAGATAAGTGAGTGCCAGAGAAGAAACAAATTTTCCTTAAGAAGAATTCAGAGCAGGGCACCTGGGTGGCTCAGTGGGTTAAAGCCTCTGCTTTTGGCTCAGGTCATGATCTCAGGGTCCTGGGATCGAGGCCACATGGGGTTCTCTGCTCAGCGGGGAGCCTGCTTCCTCCTCTCTCTCTGCCTACGTGTGATCTCTCTCTCTGTCAAATAAATAAATAAAATCTTAAAAAAAAAAAAAAACCACAAGAATTCAAAGCAATATTTGTAGAAACCCCCTCTCTAGGAAGTAGTTCTAAATTCCTCTTTCCTTGGGAGTGGCCTGGACTGAGTGACTTGCTTCCAAAGCACAGAATACAGGAAAGAAAAATATTAACTTTACAGTGGAGGAAATTGGCAGGTACCGTTTTAAACAAGTGGATAAGGTTCACATCATTAGTGATAAATCACATTTTGACATTAGTGTCATATACCTCCTGATATGATGGAAGGAAAAGGCAGTTCACCTTTGTGGTAGTTTTACCCCAAAGTTAAAACTAGTGGAATCATAAGAAAAACCCAAACTGAAGGACATTCTACAAAGTATCTGACCCATATTCCTCAAAAATGTCAATGTCATGAAGAACAAAAACAGACTTAGAAACTGTCAAAGATTGGAGAAGATTAGGGAAACATGGTGACTAAATGCAATGTGGGATCCTTGCTTGACTGGATCCTCAAACGGAAAAATGACATTAGTGGCAAAATGGGCAAAAATCTGAATAAAGTCCATGGTTAATGGTATTACACTGTTAATTCCTTAGTTTTGACAACCGTACCATAATGATATAAGATGTTAACATTGGGGGAACTGGATAAAGGTAACCCTCAATACTAAACTTGCAACTTTTTAGTATATCTAAAATTACTCCCAAAGTATAAGTAGGTTCAGAAAAGCAAAATCTGACATAGTGTCTAACACAAGAAAAATGTTCTTCTGTTGGTCAGAAATATTTCTCCAGGCCTAAGCTAGCTAAAATATGTCTGAGATCTGGGTCCCTTGGCTGGAATTCCCTGCTTACCCAACAACTTTTGAATTGCCAGTTCAGCCCAGAGGGGCCTGTGGTCCCAGGAAAAGGAAGGCATTGAAGTGAACAAATGAGCATACTGTCGCTAGAAAGATATACCCCCAATTATAAATCAATCTACTGGCAGCCAGACCAATTGCAACAACCTCAGACAATTTAGTTAGGAATCTCTCACTGAGAACCTGCTCATCCCAAGGTCCAAAGTATACTTTTTGGACTAGCAAATCTTAAATGCAGACCCTACACTCTGGTAGATCCCCTCTCTAACTCCGACCCACCTCCACCCCGTTACCCACGTTGTTGTTCCAGCCCATTAGGCTTCCTGGCAGCCAGCTTTCTCAGGGGTATATCTAGTAACATCCCAGTTGCTTTCTACAATAAAACCTATTTCTGATATCTTAGCATCCCTTTTACTTTCTCAAATAATATGAACCAGTTTTAAAAGTGAGATTCCCTTAGAGAAGCCCCTGGATTTATTATTTTTTAGATTTTATTTATTTATGAGACAGATAGAGGAGAGAACAAGCAGTGGGGACGGGCAGAGGGAGAGGAAGAAACAAACTTCCTGCTAAGAGGGGAGCCTGGATGTGGGGCTCCATCCCAGGACCATGAGATCAAGACAAGGCAGCAGCTTAACCGACTTAGCCACCCAGGCACCCCGGATGTTTTTATTAAGTAAAAGTTGTGCCTATATTCTGCAATATTAGGGCACAATATTAAGGCACAATACCAATAACAATGACTCTAAAATCAAGCCTCTATCAGGTTTTTACCATGTTGAAAGAAAAGAACTTGATTCTTTCCCTCCTAATAAAACTAATTTTTCTTTAAGCTGTGTGTTTCCTGGTACTTCTCCTTATCATACTATGTTTGAAGGCCTGTGTAACATGAATTGCCATTTCTCCTTTCAGAGATGAAGACAGAAATATGTCATTTGTATTTCAGTTATGAGATTCTTTCCTTTTCTCACTTTTTATCATTTCCAACTTTGCCTTGAACTTCCAAGTTCTTCTGACCAACATAACTCTAAGCGGGTTGTCAGTAATTTTTAGTAACCATTGTGGTAGAGAGCTTGTCTTTACCACTCAAAGCTCATCAAACCCTATACTGAAAACTATATGTTAGTGAGTCAGGCAGAAGAATGAAGAGCATCTTATAATGCTAACCAGAATGAAAACAAAGGTTGCTGGATATTTGTTTCCTTTTTGTTGTCCAAACTTTATTACACATAATTTTTTATGGAATTACTAGTCAACAAACACTTGACTTTATTTTTTTTTATTTTTTATTTTTTTAAAGATTTTATTTATTTATTTGACAGAATGCGATCGCAAGTAGGCAGAGAGGCAGGCAGAGAGAAAGGAGGAAGCAGGCTCCCTGCTGAGAAGAGAGCCTGACATGGACCTCGATCCCAGGACCCTGAGATCATGACCTGAGCCGAAGGCAGAGGCTTTAACCCACTGAGCCACCCAGGTGCCCAAACACTTGACTTTAAAGAAATGGGAAGGGTAATTAAAAAAAATTTATTTGAGAGAGAGAGAGTGAGAGAGGGAAAGCATGAGGGAGCAGGAGGAAGGGTAGAGGGAGAGGGAGAGAGAGTCTCAAGCAGACTTTGCTCTGAGTGTGAGCCTGAGGCAGGCTCCATCTCACAATCCTGAGATCATGACCCTGAGATCATGGCTTGAGCCAAAATCAAGAGTCAGATGCTTAACTGATTAAGCCCCCCAGGCACCCCTAAAGATTTGAGAGATAAAAATAGAGAGAGACAGAGAGAGATAGAGAGAGCATGTGGGGGTGGGCACGGGCAGAAGGGGAGGGAGAGAGAGCCTTAAGCAGACTCTGTGCTAAGTGGAGAGCCCATCTCAGGACTTGATCCCACAACCACAAGAACATGACCTGAGCTGAAACCAAGTTGGTGCTTAACTGACTGCGCCACCCAGGCGTCCTGGGAATGGTAATTCTTGATTGACAGAATTTTTGTCTTATTACTACAGATGATCCTGGATTTAGAAATGCCTCCCTGTGTGTATTCTTTCCCAGGATTAGGTAGAGAGTAGGATAGTTCCTTCCCTTTACACTGTGGATGGGCAATTAAGCCCTCCTTGTTCCCCTCTTCTCTGGAAGCTGATCCTAGCCAGAGTCTCAATGCCTCAACACATTTCCCCTTCCATTCTGGTCCTCATTTCTGTGCTGTACCCATAGTAGTGAGAGAATACTGGCTTAAATTTTGTCATTTGCAAAATTCATACCCTTTCCATCTTTTCAACATAATCATATATTTCCAAGTAAAGATAGTCAGTAGACAAGGTTCAGAGGAGAAGATAAACCTGGCTGTTTAAATTTGAGAGTTGTCAGCATCCATATGACATCTGATATACACACCAAATGAAGGCACCAGCTTCAATCCTTATATTAAATTTTAGTAAAGCTCAATTTCTTTTTCATTTATGTATAAATACATTAAAAATACATAATTAGAAGCTCATCTGGGGTGCGGGAGCTTTGCTTTACAAAGCAGCGTTCAGGGGACACAGAAATCCAAGGGCTGAATTCTATGAAATATACATTTTCAATTTTACTACAAACTGCCAATTGCTTTTCAAAATGCAATGTACTAATTTATAGGCAGTTAATGAAAGAGTTCCTGTTTCTTCACATCCTTCCCTAAACTTTCTATTATCAGACTTCATACCTGTCACTGTGAGCTGACCTCTCCCCTGAGGGACCAGATTCCTGCTCTAACTGGCTAGATGAGAAACTCTTACTCTCACCTTAGTATAAGACTGATGACTGTTTTAGTTCACTGAGAATAAGATATAGTTCCAGAGAAATAAAATTCATTAGTGGGGTAATACATATATGTGAATTTAATAATTTATTCTTTTCTGATCCCTAGCAAATGTTTTAAACATAATCACATAAAGTTCAGACATTGTCACCACGAGCCCATTAAGCACTACTACCTATTATCTAGCACACAAGTAGGGTTTCAATAGAGTATTTGTTGAATGAACAGAAGGAAATGCCACTCTATAGCCATGAACGAACACAACTGGGTGCCTCTCATGATCCCTGTTTTCTTTGCTTGCCTGACATGAGTTATTAGGTCTCATCAGTTCTGAGATGGTCCTGTCCATTTTTTGAGGCCCTGTCTTATTTAAAAATCCTACCATCATTGCTTGACTTATCACTACCAAAATCTATTTTCATTTCCTATGTTCCTATCTCAAGTCTTTTTCTTACTTCAGGTCAACTTCCACATGGCTACTAGTTATCTTTCTAAGCTCAAATAAAATCACATCAGTCATCTTCATCAAAAATCTCAATAGTGGGGGCACCAGCATGGCTTAGTTAAGCATCTGCCTCAGGTCATGATCCCAGGGTCCTTGATGGTGCCCCATGTTGGGCTCCTTGCTCAGCGGGAGCCTGCTTCTGCCTGTCCGTGCTTGTGCGCTCTGTCAAACAAATAAAAAAAATTTTTTAAGGTTTTATTTATTTATTTGACAGAGAGAGAAATCACAAGTACGCAGAGAGGCAGGCAGAGAGAGAGGAGAAAGCAGGCTCCCCGCTGAGCAGAGAGCCTGATGCGGGCCTTGATCCCAGGACCCCGAGATCATAACCTGAGCCGAAGGCAGAGGCTTTAACCCACTGAGCCACCAAGGTGCCCAAACAAATAAAATTTTTTTTAAAAAATTTCAATAGTTCATGGCACACAAGGCTTTTCCTAATCTTTCTTTAATCTATTTTCCAACTTCATCTCCTACTAATTCTCATCAAGCACCCTTACCCTCTATTCCACACGTCAGAAAAGTCAAGCTATTTATCATATTTCAACTTGTTGGTTACTCTTTCATATTTATGTGACATTCTACATGCTCATCTTCTGCCTGGAAAATACTCATCTAACAATAATCCTTACTCACCCTTTGGAATTCAAGCCAAATGTCACCTCCTCTGCATAGCCTTTCTTTTTTTTTTTTTTTTAAAGATTTTATTTTTATTTGACAGAGAGAAACACAGGCAGAGAGGGAACATAAGCAGGGGGAGTGAGAGAGGGAGAAGCAGGCTTCCCGCCGAGCAGGCAGCCCGATATGGGGCTCGATCCCGGGTCTCCAGGATCATGACCTGAGCTGAAGGCAGTCGCCCAACCAACTGAGCCACCCAGGCGCCCCTGCATAGCCTTTCTTGAATCCCCAAGCCAGTTGCTCCTCTGTGCTCCCATAGACGACTCTGTTGACTCTACTCATAGCATTTATATTTTATTGTGTTCATCTTTTTTGCCATCTTGACAAATGCTGTTTAGTAGAAACCTAACATTAGCCACATGCAATTTTAACTTTTCTAGTAGCCACATTAAAAACTGTAAAAACAGGGATGTCTGGGTGGGCTCAGTTGGTTAAACATCTGCCTTTGGCTCAGGTCATGATCCCAGGGTCCAGGGGTCGAGCCCCATAGGAGCCTGCTTCTCCCTCTCTCTCTGCCTGCCTCTCCCCCTGCTTGTGTTGTCTCTCTGACAAATAAATAAATAAAATCTTTAAAACATAAAGTGTAAAAACAAACAGATGAAAATAATTTTCATAATATTTTAATTTTACCCACTATATTTCAAATACTATCATTTCAACGTGTAACTGATATAAAATTAATGAGATATTGTAGCTTATTTTTTTCTACTAAGTCTTCAAAATCCTGTATGTTTTTTCAACTTACAGCATATTGTAATCCAGACTTGTCACATCTGAAGCGCTCAATAGCAACATATCTCTAGTGGCTCCCAGATGGGACAGCTAGTGTGAGCTTTAAAAGGGATCCTACCTTGTTCATTTTTTTATTCCAAGGTGGCTTGATTTGTAAGAAATGCCTAATAAATGCTAAAGGAATAAATGAACAGAGGAATAATGATAAAAATAGTTACAGCTAACTGCTTACCATGTGAAAAGGCACAGTGATAAGTGATGGACATCACTCTCATCAGTAAATGCTTGGGCAGGGGGGCAGAAGGAGAGGAAGAGAAATCCTCAAGTAGACTCGACGCTGAGCAAATAGCCCATGCGGGGCTTGATTCCAGGAACCTGAGATCATGACCTGAGTCAAAACCAAGAGTGTGACACTTAAAAGACTATCCCATCCAGGCACCCTGAGATTTCTAGATTTAAGCAAGAAGCTTCTTTATGTAGTAGAATAAGGATGGCAGTTGTAATCTGACAAACTTCCTGGTTTGTAGTTTTAAGGTCTCTGGTTGCACAGGGTGTTCTAGTGAGTTTTCTAAGAGGTCTACACAAGTAGACGTGAAGTTTGTTTATCTATGATCTGTTGTGGTGGTTTTCTGAAGTCTGTATCAGGGCATTCACCCTTCCTGTATAGGGCTTTGGGATTTTATTCTTTGTGATTTCAAGTCTATAGGGTGGGAGGAAAATGGGAAATGTTAGTTTGGAGAGTTATGGCCATATACTGGAGGAAACTAGAAGGATTTAGGAACTGGACCAGTTTCTAGGTGGATAACAAAACCTCAAAGACAATGAAGAGGGCTAGAATATATTTTTCTTTTTTTAAAATATTTTATGTATTTATTTGACAGAGAGAGAGATCATAGGCAGAGAGACAGGCAGAGAGAGAGGAGGAAGCAGGCTCCCTGCTGAGCAGAGACCCCCCCCCCCCCGATGCAGACCTCGATCCCAGGACCCTGAGATCAGACCTGAGCTGAAGGCAGAGGCTTTAACCCACTGAGCCACCCAGGTACCCAGGGCTAGAATCTTAATTGTAAGCCTATGTTACAGGTTTTCACTGAAATGCAATTTTCTCTCCCCATTTTTCTTAAATATAAATACAGTAAGATTATTTTTTAAAAATATTTGAGAGAGAAATAAATAGTGAGAGAAATAGCAAGAGAGAGCACAAGCGGGGAGGAGAGGGAGAAGCAGGCTTCTACTGAGCAAGGAGCTCGACATGGGGCTTGATCCCAGAACCCTAGGACCATGACCTGAGCCGAAGTCAGATGCTTAACTGACTGAGCCACCCAGGTGCCCCGACAGTAAGACTATTTTGTTTGTAAAATAAATTTAGTCTCATTAAGTTTGAACTGATTATTTACATAAGTGAGCAACAATACTGAATTAACACAGGGGCTCTTTTTAAGTCTATTTTGCTGGAACTTTTAATAAGGAATCTTAGATTGAACCTTAAAAGCCATTTGAGGCTAAGAAATCAAGCCAAGAATTTGCCATCAGACTTTGCCTATAGCATCCATAGATTGGGGTGAATGCCTCTATTTTCAAGGTACCCAATGGATCTTAAGACTCTTGGGCCTTAAGAAGTAATCTTGCTTACTGACCTGTACGCCTGGTAATCCTGTAAGGAACGAATTGGGCTAGTATTTCAAGAGGCGTTATAACTATTGGCTCCATGTAGTCAAGTTCCTTAGTTCCTTAAATGCATCTGGTAACATTATTTTTTTAAATATTTAATTAATTAATTTATTTATTGGAGAGAGAGAACAGGAGGAGGTGCAGAGAGGGAAAGCATTCCTTTTTTTTCCCTTTAGATTTTATTATTTATTTATTTATTTGAGAGAGAAAGAGAGAGAGAGAATAGGAGGAGATGCAGAGGGGGAAAGAATCCCAAGCAGATTCTGCACTGAATGTAGAGCCCAATTCGGGCTTGATCCCATGACCCTAAGACCATGACCTGAAGCCAAAACCTAGAGCTGAATGCCCAACAAACTGAGCCACCCAGATATCCCTCCATCTGGTCACATTTAAGTCTATGTACTGCATTGTCAAATATGACATTATAGTCAAAGTCTTGATAATATACCCAATGTTTCTAATTGTTGTAAAGAGAACAGAGTCTTATTGAACCTATGTAAACAACTATATTATCATGAATAAGAGTGTTTATTAGGAGTTTCCAAATTCTGGGGGTGCCTGGATGGCTGTCAGTTTAGTGTCTGCCTTCAACTAAGGTCATGATCCCAGGGTCCCGGATCAAACCACATGTTGGGATCCCTGCTCAGCAGGGGAGTCTGCATCTCCCTCTCTATCTCTGCCCCTGTTGTGTGCTCTCTTTCTCTCTCGCTCACTCTCTCAAATAAATAAATAAAGTCTTTTAAAAAATAGTTTACAAATTCTGGAGGCAACAGGTAGGAATAAAAACACAAATATTTTAATTTTTGCTTACAAAAGTATAATCTATCAAATTGAGATAAGTTATAGATAGCTTAAGAAAAAGAGAAGAAAAGGTTTTCTTTCTTCAAAAATATTTTATTTATTTATTTTTAAAATTTATTTATTTATTTATTTATTTATTTATTTTTTTTTTTTTTTTTTAATTTTAGAAAATGTGTGAGAGCCGGGGGAGGGGCAGAGGGAGAGACAGAGAGAGAATCCCAAGCAGATTCCACGCTGGCCATGAAGCCTAATGCAGGGCTCGATCTCATGATCCCAACATCTGACCTGATTTGAAATCAAGAGTTGGATGCTTAACCAAACTGAGCCCCCTAAGGACCCCAAAAATGTTTTTCTTCAATCTCAAAAACAAAATATAAAAGGTCTAACAATGCTTTAAACACAAAGTCATAAAATTACAACTATCTTTATCAGTTCATTCAATCTCATGTCCTTGGTTTTTGTTTGCTTGATCTTGTGGGGTGGCAGGGCAGAGGGAGACAGAGAAGCAGACTCCCTGCTGAGCATATAACCTGATGTGGGGCTCAATCACAGGACCTCGAGATCACGACTTGAGCCAAAGGCAGTCACTCTACCAACTGAGCTATCCAGGTGCCCCCTTTTTTTTGAGAGAGAAGGAATGTGGCACACCAGTGGGGGTAGGAAAAGGGGGATAAGAGCCCAACATGGGGCTCGATCTCACAACCCTAAGATCATGAACTGAGCTGAAATCAAAAGTCAGACACTCAACTGACTGAGCCACCTAGATGCCCCAGAATTCTCGAAGTTCTTATCCAGCTTCATTTTATGATCTTAGAGTTACCAGAAACCTGTATTCTAGAGTACTTCTTAGGGTCTTTTCAATGGATCTCCTTAAAGATGAAGAAGCATATTTGCCTGCAGTTGATTGTAAATGTTCTCAGAGAAAAATTAAAAGTAAGACAATGGTTTATGAATGACAATAAACTTGAAAATAGCTATGGTTATAGATCTGGTGAGAGTTCACTATTAAAAAATGATATAATTAACAAAAACATTTGGTTGTTTCTGTAAAATGCAACATTTTCAAATAATAATTGGAATTTTGACTGATTCTACATGCAGTAAAGACATTGACAGATCTCTAGGAATTCAGTACAATTTTTAAATATTGATAACATCTACTCATACAAATATGACCTAAAGAATGTTAATTATCACTTTTATTTGACAATGTTTCCCATGTAACATCACATCCCAAACAATCGATTAGTTTAATCTCTTTTTATAAGGATAGAGAACAAATCTTTGAGATCATCTAGGGACTCTCTGAAAATTCCAAAGTTAGTTCAAGGTCAAGAGACTAATTTTGAATTTCATTTTGGAAAATTCGTCAACAATGTCTAAAGGTTTAGAGCTCCCCTTGACATGGCACTGAGGTGGCAGTCAGCGTTCTAGGTTTGTGGCCACATCTTGAGCTCGGCTGTCTGACTTCTTCCTGCTACTGCTCTCCAGGGTTAAGAGAACTAAGACCTAAGTCAAATTTCCTTTCCTACTGCATTCCAAATTTGTTTATTTTTATTTCTTTTCTTCTTATTCTGTTATGTTAGTCACCATACAGTACATCATTAGTTTTTGATGTAGTGTTCCATGAATCATTGTCTGTGTATACCCAGTACTCCATGCAATCCATGCCCTCCTTAATACCCATCACCAGGCTCACCTATCTCCCACCCCTCCCTTCTAAAACCCTCTGTTTATTTCCCGGAGTCTATAGTCTCTCATGGTTCATTTCCCACTCTTATTCCCCACCTTCATTTTTCCCTTCCTTCTCTTAATGTCCTCCATGCTATTCCTTATGTCCCACAAATAACTGAAACCATACGATAATTGTCTTTCTCTGTTTAACTTATTTCACTTAGCATAATCTCCTCCAGTCCCATCCATGTTGATGCAAAAGCTGGGCATTCATCTTTTCTGATGGCTGAGTAATATTCTATTGTGTATATGGACCACATGTTCTTTAACCATTCGTTTGTTGAAGGGCATCTTGGCTCTTTCTAGTTTGGCTATTGTGGATGTTGCTGCTATGAACACTGGGGTACATATGGCCCTTCTTTTCACCACATCTGCATCTTTATTTATTTTTAGAGACAGAGTGCATGTTGGGGAGGGGCCAGGGAGAAAAAGAGGAAGAGAACCTTGAGCAGGCTCCCTGCTGAGTGCAGAGCCCAAGGTAGGACTCAATCCCTCAATTCTGATGTCGTGACCTGAGCTAAAATCAAGAGTCAGATACAGGGGCATCTGGGTGGCTCAGTTGGTTAAGCGACTGCCTTCGGCTCAGGTCATGATCCTGGAGACCTGAGATTGAGCCCCACATTGGACTCCCTGCCCGGCGGGAAGCCTGCTTGTCCCTCTCTCACTCCCCTTGCTTGTGTTCCCTCTCTGGCTGTATCTCTCTCTGTCAAATAAATAAATAAAATCTTAAAAAAAAAAAAAAGAGTCAGATACATAACTGATTGAGCCACCCAAATGCTCCTAGAGGAAAGTCTTAATTATCATTGTTATTTTTTTTTAAGATTTTATTGATCTTCTTATAGGTAACAATAGGACATTTGTTTCAGACAAGAACTCTCTAAAAAATCCTTTTAAATAGGGATGCCTGGGTGGTTCAGTTGGTTAAGCATCTGACTCTTCATTGCAGCTTAGGTCATGATCTCAGGGTGCTGGGATCAAGCCCTTCGTCAGGCTCTGCTGGGTGTGGAGCCTGCTTGGGATTGTTTCTCCCTCTCCCTCTGGCCACCCATCCCCCCAGCTTGCACATGCAAGCACTCTCTCTCTCTCAAAAAAAAATTCTTTTAATTATACAAGTCCAAATATTCAAAGGTATACCTTCTTTTTAAAATGAAAAATCACATACAATGTTATATTAGTTTCAGGTGTACAACATATTGATTCAACAATTCTATACATTACACAGTGTTCACAGTTACTGCCTGTCATGTATATTACAATATTCCCTGTGCTGTACTTTGCATCACCATGCATAACCAGTTGGTTATTGAAGAGTTTGTTTTTTCATATGTTTTGCTTTCTAGGTTCCACATTTAAGCGAAATCATACAGTATTATCTTTCTCTGTCTGATTTATTTCGGAAAATATACCTATTTGAACTGTGACTCAAAACCAAAATACCTTTGGACAGCTTAAAATCTAAAAGCCTTTTATGGCTTAACCACAAACACCAGAGGAGTCTCCAAAGACAGTGCAAAGGATGCATCCCTCCCCCAAATGCAGTTAAGTTCATTCCCAGAGTTAGCTTAAGCTTGCAAAGACTTACACTGTCACAGGTGTTAAGAACAGTGTTTGTGAAACTATGGGAATGAATCTATGGGAAGATGAGATGCCTCCCGCTATAGACCAGCTTATCTGTGGCAATGGGTGAGTGATATCAAGATGAGAGTTTCCTAACACTGTGAACGCAATGAAGGTGAGACAACAAAGGCCCTTCGCGCACTGGGACCTCTCATTAAGGCAAACTTCCTGAAGAGCTGGTGATGTTGGAGAAAGAGAATGTTGCTTGTCATTTTGTGTCTTAGGTTTCCAGCCTGTTTGTCTAATTCCCTGACGCAAGCCAACACTTGTACCCTCTGGGTGATATAGATCCAAAGCCAAGTTCTCAAGACAATAAAGTGGCATGAAAGGAACATGCTCCGATTTTTTTTTCCCCTTATGAGAAACATCACAAAAGATATATAAGGAAAACAAAGACTACGAGGCTACCAGTGGGTACCCAGAACCAAATTTGCCAGAGTCACAATTCAAAGAACTAATTTTGACAAATGTTTGTCTCCTGTCAAGCTATATTTAGAATGAAAAGAGATACAGGGAGACTCTTAACTGTTCTCCTTTTGGCTGGGCCTGCAGGCAGATCTGAGATACTGATGTGGTAAGGATCTTACCTTCTCCTGGCTTTTTGTCAGATGTCGCAGGATCTCTTAGTGTTACAATCACTGACATCCCATCATTGTCACCAGAAATTGTAGGGGAGGCAGTATTTTACCTCTATCTTCTCAGGGTTTTTCAGCTGATTCTGAAAATTAAACTGATATAAGACAGATTAATAGGTGAAAAGCACACAAATCTATTTTTTATGTGACGCAGGAGCTCTCATAAGGAAGATCGAAAGAAATGGCAAAACCCACAGGCTTTTCTATTAGGTTGACCAAAGAAAGGCAATTGTGGGCAAATATCTAGACTATATGGGGAGGCCGTAGGAATTATTTTAACACGGTCTATTTATATAGGACTCTTGGTTTTGATGCCCCATTAATGTTCCTATTCTGCTGGGATAGGGAGGTCATCTTTCATAAGGGAGTGTTTATCTCCTGTTTTCAAGAACAAGGGAGATTAGAATGCCCTTCTTTGCATCTGCTGTTTTTTAAGTGCCTCTCACTCAACAATAGTCTTTATGCCAAAGCAGCATATTTGGGGCAGGCATATCCTGCCACCCTTCCAGAACCAAAAAGTCAACAGTAGGATACAAGGAATGATTTAGAAGGGCCAAGAACAAACATATCAGCTACATTTTGGTTTCACCTAGATTGAAGTTGTTGAATAACTGAGGGTCAGATGATTCACTTCTATGTGAAAATCAAACTTATCTCACAGATTTCTGAAAGACTCAGAACAAATACTTAGTATGTTTCACCCTCCTTTTATAGATGAGGAAATGAAGCTATAGGGACCAGTGTGTACTTGTTCAGACTGGCAATAGATGGATAGTGGAAACATTAGAAAACCTGGTAAAATGGTTTTTATCCCTCCCCCTTAATAATAGGCTTTAAAAATATGTTTAAACAGATGGATTCTGGATGTCATAATTGAGTACAGGGCAAGGTAGAGATGACCAAATGATTTGCAGAGAATAACTGCCCTCACTAGAAATTTGTCTCTCTTGAAAACAGTGGCCTAAAACTCTTTCCATGCCACGAAAGTGAGCATCTCTGAGGCATTGTAGATTGCTGTGATGGGTTCTCCACTGTAATTACAAAGGAAACTGTGTTCAACTTTAGTTTTGTCAAGATGAGTATTTTTAATGTAAAATAGTTACTCTTAAAATAGTTCCCTTGCCATGAAATCTGTAAAGATAAAGCACGGTAAAAATAATTACTAATTCTAGAAGGTCCATGAGAGATGCATGTAAGATTCCGTGCTACTCAGTGTGGGGGACACAAAGATGACAAGGACAAGGTAAAACGACTGATCTTGTTTTGGACAGCAAATGTGGCTTTGTAGTAAGACTGTGGGGTTTGCCATCAAACAGATTTAGATTTCTATCTTACTTTTGTCATCTGTGTGATGTTGGGCAAGCTACTTGTCTCACTGAGCTTCAGTTTGCCCATCTATGAAATTCAGATGAATAGATGAATACTTGCATAGGGTTGCTGGGAAGATAGAGTGAAGAACTTCATCAGAACTGTTTAATAAGACATTGGCAGAAAAATATATGAGTTAAAAAATGACACATGCTGGGGCACCTGAGTGGCTCAGTTGGTTAAGCGACTGCCTTCGGCTCAGGTCATGATCCTGGAGACCCAGGATTGAGCCCCACATCGGGCTCTCTGCTCAGCCAGAAGCCTGCTTCTCCCCCTGCTTGTGTTCCCTCTCTCACTGTGTTTCTCTCTGTCAAATAAATAAATAAAATCTTTAAAAAAAATGACACATGCTGTAATAAAAGTATCCTCAGAGCAGTAAGAGGCAGTGTTTATATAAAAAAATTAATGCTTGGGGCACCTGGGTGGCTCATTCGATAAGCACCTGCCTTGGGCTCAGATCATGATCCCCGGGTCCTAGGATCGAGCTCTACATCAGGCTCCCTGCTCGGCGGGAAGCCTTCCTCTCCCTCTCTCACTCCCCCTGCTTGTGTTCCTTCTCTAGCTGTGTTTCTCCCTGTCAAATGAATAAATAAAATATTTAAAAAAATTTTTTAGAAAAAATTAATGCTTGATCTTCCTTTTTGTTTTTAAAAGTTATTAAATTCCAAGGAATTCATAATAGTTATAACACCATTATGTGTAGCCTATGTGTTTCTGGTGTTTATTCCTATATATTGTCTCAGAAATACATGGTATTTCTCCTTAGGTTGTCAACTATTTCTGAATAGGTGTAAATTATTTTTGCTTGGTGGAATTTACCTTCATTTACAGAATTGTGTTTCTATAGCAAGAATCAAAAGCACAGGTGGCGCCTGGGTGGCTCAGTCGGTTAAGCGACTGCCTTTGGCTCAGGTCATGATCCTGGAGACCCAGGATCAAGCCCCACATCGGGCTCCCTGCTTGGTGGGAAGTCTGCTTCTCCTTCTCTCACTCCCCTTGCTTGTGTTCCCTCTCTGACTGTGTTTCTCTCTGTCAAATAAATAAAATCTTTAAAAAAAAAAAAAGAATCAAAAGCACATACAAGTATTTCATATTTGAATAAATTACAATGCAGTTGATTCCAATATATGGCAGCCCAATCTTCAGGGCTCTTGTTGCAAGATGAGGAAAGCATTTGAGTGAATGATTACTTTCTTTGGTATTACTATACTACTACATGTAGGTTTTTTTAGATTCTGGGCAAAATCCTTCATTGCCTTCTGTAGAGACTATCTGTAGACACGTTTTGTAGATACATGAATTCTTTGAATTCATTTAAGAATTATGGTACACTGAAGGACACTAAATAAACACTGAGGGACAATAGACACCATGCCCATGCCATGAGTTTGTACCATCCTGGAGAATGAACCACTGTTTTAATTTTAGGTCCTCCTCCCGAAAGCCTATCTGGGGTGGAGGGGTTGTGGAGAGGTATCTCTGCTGGAGGTGCATGTTTTATACACATTGACTTCAATCAAATGAGATGCCCTTATGCTCTCAACCTTAATGTTATTTTTTAAAATCATAATGTACTCAATAAGATATTACTTAATTTCTTCATGTGGTTTCCTCAGAACTAAGTAATAGTTTATATTTTTATATAACTATTTGAAAAAAATCATATCTGCACAAAAATGTAAAAATTTGCAATGAAAACTATTCTCCAGAGATAGTGTCTAATTGTACATGCTGATAAATGTCAGCAGCAGTTTACTTAGTTCTGGTCTTCCGAGAATATGCCCCTAAACTCCCTAAGCATTTAGATCATTAGATAGCTGGCATTTACATCATTAGATTGTTTTTATATGTATTTCCTCATCCTGAATTACAGTGGAATGATCTATTTATGTCTACATTCCTATTACAATGTATGCTCTCTGGGAAAATACTCTTACCTAATTATATTGCCTAGTTCTGGGACAAGTACTTTAAACAAAGGCATGTATCTGAACTGAACAACTTAATGACTAAATTAACAAATATGAATCATGTAGGCTACTTTTTTTTTTTTTTTAATATTTATTTGACAGCGAGAAACACAGCGAGAGAGGGAACACAAATAGGGGGAGTGAGAGAGGGAGAAGCAGACTTCCCGCGGAGCAGGGAGCCCGATGTGGGACTCGATCCGGGGTCTCCGGGATCATGACCTGAGCCGAAGGCAGTGGCCCAACCAACTGAGCCACCCAGGCGTCCCTGTAGGCTACTTTTTTAATACAATTTTTTTATTTTTTAAAGATTTTATTTGACAGAGCACAAGTAGGCAAAGCAGCAGACAGAGGGGGAGGGAAAGCCAGGGAGAGGAAGAAGCAGGCTCTCTGCTGATCAGGTTGCCCCAAGCAGGGCTGGATCCAGGGCAGAAGCTATGATATATCTATATAGCCCATATGTATTTATTACTTATGTATTATATTAATATATTATTCTTCTTGCATATTATATATAGATTTATTAATTACTTTTAGAAGCTATGGTATTTAAATTTCCTGGCTTTAGAACTTAGAACCTAGGTCAGCCATGAGGTAGGCAGCTCACTCAACTTTTGTAGTTTCCACCTAGGTGCAGTGCAACTAACGGGGCACTGAAACATGCTCTAAATCCTCAAAGAAAAACCGGTCGGAACCATCTTAGCTGATCCTTAAATATCAACCTCTGTGCGCTAGTCACTGAGCTTTCACTCACTTTCAATTCTCACAGTACTTTTCTTTTTCTTCCTATCGTTTGCAGTTTTTGAATGACAGGCGGCTAAATCTTAGTGAGATTGGACCACGGGAGTCTCACGAAGCCTAAGGTTACACTAATGTTATTATCGAGTTATTCTCATAATCCTTTCATTTTAAAATTTGAGATATACAATATTATATATTAAAGCGCCTTGAGTGCACTAATGTTAACTGTACGGCTTGATAAGTTTTTACAGTTGGATACCAACCAGATCAAGAGACAGACGCTTCCAGCTCTCAGTAGGGTTCCCTCGTGCCCCGTGCAACCCCCGAAGTAACCATTATTCTAACTTTTCTCACCATCGTAAGTTTTGTACGAAATTATCGTGGCACTACTGGTTCGCGGCGCTGGACGAGACACACGCTCGGCATCCCGCCGAGGTTCCAGGAGTTCACAGAGCCGTGTGTCCCCTCTCACCAACCCAGCGCCAGACTCCACTCAGGCGCTGCGGGAGCACGCCACAATGGCTGCCAGCGCTCTCCCCCGCCGGCCTCGCCGCATTCTCCCACCTTTCCAGTGGGTACCCCTCCCGCGTGACAGGCAGCCGGGCGTGGCCCTGGGAGCCACCCGCCAGAACCCCCCGGCCAAGCGGGCGCTCCAGAGCCCGGGATGTGGAGCGAGCGCGCCCATTGGCTGAACTCGTGCACTCGCCGTGCACTCGCCGGCCGCAGAGCCCGCCTCCCAGCCCTCTCTCGGCGCTCCCATTGGCAGTTCGTGTCCCCTCACCCCGCCCGCTCCCGCCCTCAGCCCGCCGCGAAGGAAACGGGGTTGGGGAGGTGTCCGGAGGCCGAAGCGGGGTGGGGGTTGAGCTTTCGTCCCGGTAAGGGGGCGCGAGAGACAAGACAGGCCAATCAGGACAAGACGTGGAAAAGAGGCGCCGCGCCAGCCAGTCACATCACGAGGTCCGGGTTGGGGAGGCTGACGCGAGTGGCACAGCCAATGGCCGTGCCACTACCCGTCCGCTCTTCAGCAGCGGGTCGGGGGTGGTGGAGGAGCGAGTGAGGAGAGCGCGGCGGCGGCGGCGGCGGTGGAGCCATCGCTGGACGGCCAGGGGGAAAGCGAGGCCTGAGCCTCTGCGTCTAGGTGAGAGGCAGTGACCGCCGGGCGAGCGGAGGCCGGCTGCGAGCCGCTCCTCGTCTGGTCCGAGCCGCGGCTACGGGAGCCCGGGCGGCAGGCCGCCGGAGGCGGAGGCGACACCCTCCGCCCCGCCCCCGCTGCCACCCCCACCCTGGGCCCCCCGGAGCCAGGGGCGCCCGCCTCTGTCCGGGTTGTCTGTGCGCCGCTGGGCCGGGGCCGCCGCCCTCCGGAGGGCTGGGCTGGCGAGCGGGACGCAGGGAGGGGCCTGGTTTGCAGCCGCGGAGCCTTGGGGGCTTCGCCTGGTGTGGGGAGGCCGCGGCGAGGTGGTGAAGGTGGGGCGGGGTACCTAACAGAGGAGCCGCCTTGTGTGCTCCGGGGTGGCAGTCAGAGGAGGCGTGTGATTGAAGGATTTCTGGTCCGAGGGGGAAAAGGATGATGCTTAGAAAAGGGTGCCCGGGGAGAAGGTGCGGAGCTGGGGAATGTGGCTGGCCTTTTGGAAGTAGGCATTGATGGGGGGGGGGGATCAGCTGGGAGTGAAGGGAGGGTAGGGTTTTGAAGGTTAAGATCTCTGGACAAATGGGGACAAGTGGATTTGGAATAAGAAGCACGTACTGAAACCGGAAGGTGACTGAGAGAAGATTTTAGGTGAGGTGTGGCTGGAAGCTGTTTAACTAGAAGGCGTTAGGTGGCCAGTTAGGAGAAAGTATACAAGTTGCCGACGAGGTCGGTTATGTACGGTAGCTGAAGGGTGTGGATGTTTTATGACTAAGTGAGCAAGAATAACTGTTCGTTTTGGGAGAGACTGGAGAGCCAAGTGTCTCAGGTAGGAGTCAGTCAGCCAGGTTCATTAGGTTCATTCACTACTCCTGAGGGCCAACCAAGCACTCAAAAGTTAACTCTCACTACTGAGGCTGATTGTGCCTCCCTTCGCAACCCCCGTGATAGTTCATCTAATTGTTTTGCCACAGCAGCACACAAACTTGCCCGCTCAAAAAGCAAATATTGTTTGCTTTTAGTAGATGGCAATGAGGAATCACCTAATTCTTTGTTTTAAAAAGATTAGATTGTGTAAAAGGCAGCATCAGAAGGTACTTTCAGAAAATCTGCCCGCAGGGGAGTGTCTCAACTATTTTGTTGGGCATAGCATAAAAATGATGCAAGATCTCTGAGAGTAACGCATTGAAAATTAACATGTTAGTACAGTTCTGTTAAAGTAGACTCAACCACTTTGATGCAGTAGAACTTGATTATGTATCATACTTGTTGGGAAGTTTTTTAGTCTTGGAAAGAGCTTTGTAGCTAAATAGGTTCAAAGTCATTTTCACTTAGAGGAAAGAAAGACATGGTATGTGTATTATCACTGCTACTGCCTCTCTGTTTAAACCTTTAGGAGTTTTTATTTGTAGGGGGTGGGCAGAGGTTGAGGACAAAGAAGAAGTAGTAGAAATGAAAGTGGCTCACTACACATTTTCAGCGGATTTAAATGGGAGATGGTGATAGACATTGAGATGTAATTTCTGCTTGAGAATAGGACAAAAGGATTGTGAAGAGTTAAACACCTCTTGACAAACATGAAATGCTGAGGACAAAAACCAAAGAGGGCATATGTTCTATAGGCTATTTCCTTAGCCAAATCACCAAAGCATCATAGTTAATAGACCATTCTTTTGGAGGTAGAAATAATTTTGTGGAAGTAATTTCTTGGTACTGCTATTCACTGATCACATTTACCCTCATAATAACAGAGTACCCAAGTACTGAGGCGGCTCAGAGCAGAGAAGTAATCCAAGTGGTGTGGAGTTAATCAGGGAAGCTTTCCAGGAAAAGGTTAGTTTTGAGATATCTTTGGAACTAGGAGTTTGGATATGTGTTATTGGAAGACTTGAATATGACATTCCAGTAGTTTGGACATAGCTATCGGCAACTATGGACAAGAATGACTCATTAAAAATGGTTTTAAGGAGGATGGACTATTTGAATAAAGATTTAAGCATGTGGAGATCGATTAAGTCTATGGTTGTAGTTTAATTGAAAAATAATGGTTCTGTCTAGTGGCTAGGAGAGAAGAATTAGAGTAGTTAATGATGAATTGGAGACAGGTAGCAAGGGAAAGAGCACACAAAAATATTTTTTGATATTTGTGTTAAGAAAATATGTTGGGGTGCCTGGTTGGCTCAGTGGGTTGAAGCCTCTGCCTTTGGCTCAGGCATGATCTCAGGGTCCTGGGATCAAGGCCCCCGTCCTTGGGCTCTCTGCTCAGCAGGGAGCCTGCTTCCTCCTCTCTCTCTGCCTGCCTCTCTGCCTACTTGTGATCTCTCTCTCTGTCAGGTAAATGGGTAAAGTCTTTAAAAGAAAAAAAAAAAAGAAAATATGTTGACAATAAGTTGGGTTATTGAGAGGCAGATTTGATGTTCAACCATAAAATAATCAAACATTTTTGAGTCCTGTACTAGATTATGTTGATAATAATAGCAAAATTTATTGGGTGCCACCTTGTGCCAGACACTGTTTTGAGCTTTTCGAGCATCATCTTTCTTTGATTATCACTGTTTTATAGATGAAGGAACTGAGATTCAGAGATTTAATTTGCCCAAGGTCACACAGCTAATAGGTGGCAAGTCAGGATTGACAGTCACTAAATTATTAATAGGGCCTAAGCTTCATGCCAGGCACTATGTTAAATGCTGGAGGTGCAAAGTTGACAAGCAAATCCAAAGGTCAGACTGGAGCCATTTTTTTGGAGGTTGTCAGGAATTAATAGAAGAGAGCCAGTAAAGAAAGAGAAAAAGATGAGGTGGAGAGACTCTTGTATAGATAATTGAGGGACATTGAGGAATAGACTATATACTGTTTTGGAAAACTTGGAATAGAAATAGTTTTAAGAAAGAGGAAGTAGTCAACAGCAAAATATGTAGCTGAGAGACTTAGAAGAACAGACTGGGAAGAAACTGTTGTGTTGGGGTGCCTGGGTGGCTCAGTTGGTTAAGCGACTGCCTTCGGCTCAGGTCATGATCCCGGAGACCTGGGATCAACTCCACATCGGGCTCCCTCCTCGGCGGGAAGCCTGCTTCTCCCTCTCTCACTCCCCCTGCTTGTGTTCCCCTCTGACTATGTTTCTGTCAAATCAATAAAATCTTAAAAAATAAAGTAAAATACGAAATAAAGGCTAACTTAAAAAAAAAAAAGAAACTTACGTTAAATCAGAAAAACTTGTGTGAATTTAGTCTCAAAAAACAGAATTAAGATAATAAGGTATAGGCAGATAGTTACTCATGTTTAGTGGCAAGTGCTCTATCATATTTAAAATATGATGGCAGTTATGGTCAAATTCATAGGAAAGATGTTGGTATGTCGTTTTTTTAATATTTTAATCTTTGGCTGCTAAGATGATGGGTGGTTTAAAAATGCTCATACTCTGTATTTTCTAAGTTTAAAAAAACAAGCAGGGGCGCCTGGGTGGCTCAATTGGTTGAGCGATTGCCTTTGGCTCAGGTCATGGTCCCGGGCACTCATCGGGCTCCCTGCTCAGCGGGAAGACTGCTTCTCCCTCTCTCACTCCCCCTGCTTGTGTTCCCCCTCTGGCTGTTTCTCTCTGTCAAATAAATAAAATCTTAAAAAAAAAAAACAAAAAAAACCAAGCATTACTTTTATAATTAGTCGGGAGAAAATCATTCTACTGAAATGAGCTAGTAGGGAATGTGTGGATGGGCTTCTCTGCATTATGTTTTGGGAAGGGGAAATGATGGTCTGATTTCACTATATATTGCTGCAAATGAGATACTTTTGCAGGTACATTCCTGTCTTGGAAATGACTAGACACATCCTGAAACTGTATAGACTGAAAGATGGCATTAGCTTAATCTGAGGGATCAGGTTACTAAATCACCTTGAAGCATGGAGAGAGATATGGTATTGGTTTTTCTGAACATTGTTTTTCAAAACATTGTTTGGAAAATTTAAGGTTAAATAAAATCTTACCACTCATTTGATTGAGTGTGTCTTTTGGACTTTATACCATTCTTTCTTCCCACATATTGGTTCTGTAGTTCCTCTCTTAATGGGTTTGTAATGAGCTTAGAGTTTCAGTTCAGTAAGATGATATGAAAGTGCTGAATTTACATATAACTGATTTAACTTAAAATTTGTCATTGTTTTCTGTTCCCAATTTGAAGAAGAAAAGAGACAGATTTTAAGACAATGAAATAAGCTTCTCTAGTGAAATAATTATTCGAAAGCTAACTAGTAGGATTTGCCCTAGGATCAGGACAGTTTTATTCCAGTCTCTAAAATGGAGCTGGAAGAATCTTTTAAGTCAAGAATAGGATCTAATTTTTAGTTTAATTTGGCCCATAGGGATTGTAGGAGGAAACTTAATATTTCATCTAAGTACTGTACTATGTTCCTTAAATAAATTACTACATTTAGTTCTCATACAATTCTCCGAGGTGGATAACCTATTACAGATGAGAGAACTAGGCTCAGAGAAGTTAGTAACTTTGCAAAGGTTGGAGAGCTGGAGCAGAACTGAGATTCAGACCTTGCTTTGTGGAAGGTAATTCATATGTGTGAGATAAAAGGCAAGAAAGACATTTATAAGAAAAAAAAAAAAAGAAGAAAGACATTTATATTAGTATCTACAGTTGAAAAAAATGCCACATAGCCTTAGGTGTTTAGTAACTGTTACTTTAGAAGATGGGACTGTTGCTCCTTTGTGATACTGGCTCTTAAATGATGGTGATTATTATGTGTCTTTTAAGGGTGCATTACATTACCTTTAGAGGTATATGTTTTCACATTTTAGTGTTTTTTGAAATGAAGATGTAATTTACAATGTCTTTTAAAAAATGTTTATGAAATGGATACTGTGTTTTTTTAATTGAAGATCTAATTCTGTTTATTAAATGATTCATGAATTAGACCGCACCCCATTTAGTAAGTAGAGAGGCGCTCCCAAATGGCTACTATATCTTAAAGTCAAATGTGTGTCTCAGAATTGAGGAAGTGTGGTATATGCATATAGTCTGCATGTACAATGCCTTAGTAGTTTTTTGTGTGCATTTTCTTCCCAGCTCCTTCCTTTACTTAGCCTATTGCTTTTTTTTTTTTTGGTATGGTGTAAATACAGAACTGAAGTATGTATTAGTAATAAAATACTCATTCTCTTTAGTTAGTGAATATTATAGTGTAGAAGAAAGTACTTTGATGTGGAGAATTCATATTGCACTGTGAATCTGCAGATCTGAGTTTTAGTTTTGGTTTTGCTAGTAACTTGATGTGTAACTTGAGGTAAGTCACTTCCTCTCTGAGCTTTAGTTTTCTCATCTCTAAAATGGAGTTAGGAGGGGAACTTTTCGACTTGTTCAGCTTGAATAGGCTGTATGCTCTTTCTTTAATTAAAAAACATGGATGCCTTAAATTTTTCTTAAAAACTGTAATGGGGCGCCTGGGTGGCTCAGTCGGTTGAGTGACTGCCTTCGGCCGGGGTCATGATCCCAGATATCCGGGATCGAATCCCACATCGGGCTCCCTGCTCGGCAGGGGGCCTGCTTCTCCTTCTCTCACTTGTCCTGCTTGTGTTCCCTCTCTGGCTGTGTTTCTCTCTGTCAAATAAATAAAATCTTTAAAAAAAAAACAACTATTAACTTTCTGCTATTTTTTTCTTTGTCTTCATCTCTTTGCCTTCTCTCCTTGCCTTTTTTCCTTTGGATCCTTGAGAGTACTATCAATCCAGTGTATTAGAGAGGATGTGTTATTTTTGATAGCCTACATTTACCAAGATAGGATATTTGAAAAAAGTAGGTACTTAGTAGATGGTTAACAAATGAATATATGTTTTATCTGAGTTTAATAAAAGACCATTTAAATAAAATACCATATTGAAGCTGTTAGGGTTTCTTTGAAAGGTAGTTCTGCCCAAATAATGAACTGTATTTAGTGAAATAAATTTATCTGCTCTCTATGGGGCAGATGTATACAGAAGAAAACTACTGGACCTGTCTTCGAATAGTTCTCTGGTCTAGTAGGAGAAGGAATCTCCTTTAAATTGAGTATTATGGAAAGTTGCCAACATAAAACGTACATCACCAACTTTAGCAGTTACAAACCTGTGGTTAATCTTGATTCATTTCTACCTCCACCCATTTGCCCCTTCTTTATTTTGGAGCAAAAACATTTTTACCAGTTATTACCATACAGCATGATGAATGTGACAGTAGACACTAAGTGAAGTAGAAATTGTTCATTTAAATATATTTTGAGACTTGTGTGTTGCTGTGCTAGCAAGAGAAATTATATAATAATCTACTGTAGGGTGGGGTTAATGTAATTGGATAGACTGAATATACATATATAAAACAATATAGCAACATGAAATCATAGACCAAAATTGGTGATAGAGATTTTAAATGAGACATGACATTATTTCTGAATGAAAGTAGGATTTAGATAGGGAAAAAGAACATGAAGAGGTGTGATGGGGGTGATCATATGAAGAAAGCATATAGTTAGAAAAATCTAACTTTAGGGGCACCTAGGTGGCTCAGTCATTAAGCAGCTGCTTTTGGCTCGGGTCATGAACCCATGGTCCTGGGATCAAGTCTTGCATTGAGCCTGCTTTGGGCTCCCTGCTCAGCAGGAAGCCTGCCTCTCCCTGTCCTACTCCCCCTGCTTGTTTTCTCTCTTTTGCTGTCTCTCCCTCTGTCAAGTAAATAAAAAAAATAAAAAGAAAAAGAAAAATCTAACTTTAGCTCCATAGAAGTTATATCTGAATCTATATCTCTATCTTTTAGACCCCCATAGCATTTTTTTTTTTAAGTTTTTATTTATTTGACAGAGAGAAACACAGCGAGAGAGGGAACACAAGCAGGGGGAGTGAGAGAGGGAGAAGCAAGCCCCCTGCCGAGCAGGGAGCCCGATGCGGGACTCGATCCCGGGGCCCCGGGATCATGACCTGAGCCGAAGGCAGTAGCTTAACCAACTGAACCACCCAGGCGCCCCATAGACCCCTATAGCATATTATTGACATACTTTGATCTTAAATCAATATTTGAAAAAAACCAATTTCTGTGTTAAAATTTAGGACATACTGCTTTATGACTGTATCACTGTCTGTGGTGAATTATTTGACACATTTCATTAACAAGCCTAAATATTTTAGTGCCACCACCTTTCAAATATAAATCATTTTGAGATCTTAAATGGTGGTGCGTGTGTGTGTCTTTTAATGTTAACTGTTGGAAAATTTTAAGATTACTTTGAAATATCTAGCTTATATCATTCTTGTCTTTTGTGGAATTTCTGCCAGAAATGTTGGCATGACATAAGTTTTCTTACATGAGAAATCCTCCTTGAATTTAAGGAATTCTTATCATTATATATTATTATTTTGCAGTGTTAAGTACTTTGAAGTATTAATTCAGAGTAAAGTCTTAAAATGTGTTCCATAATGCAGAGATTTTTAGTCAAGGGTCATGATCTCTTTTGAGCATCTCCTCAAAGCTTTCTGCTGTCTCCTTAGAAAAATAAACAGGAATCCCTCCTTGTCCATAGTTTTGCTTTACGCAGTTTCAGTTACTCATGGTCAGCCTGGGTCTGGAAGCCAGTGATCCTCCTTCTGCTGGCATACTAGAAAGTCAGTGGTAGACTAATAGTGAGTCACAATGCCTTCATCTCATCATGTAGGTATTTTATCATGCCACAACATTATCAGAAGGGTGAATACAGTATAATAAGATACTTTGGGAGGGAAAAAGACCACATTAGTATAACTTTTGTTGCAGTATATTGTTACAATTGTTCTATTTTATTATTATTGTTATTGTTGTTGTTATTAATCTCTTACCATGCCAAATTTATAAATTAAACTTACCATAAGTATGTATGCATAGGAAAAAACAGTATGTATAGGGTTTGGTACTATTTGCAGCTTCAGGCATCCACTGGGGGTCTAGGAATGTATCTACTGCAGGTTTCAGGGGGGATTACTGTACTTGTATTCTTTGTTTTCATATGATTTCAGGGGGTTAATAAAACTCTCTGAACCCAGGGCGCCTGGGTGGCTCAGTCAGTTAAGTATCTGCCTTTGGCTCAGGTCATGATCCCAGGGTCCTGGGGATCTGCTCAGTGAGGAGTCTACTTCTCCCTTTCCCTCTGCCCCTCCCTGTGCTTGTGTTCTTTCTCTCTCTGTCAAATAAATAAAATATTAAAGAAAAAAAGACTCTCGGAACCCATTGTGGGTCTATGGATCCTAGTTAAATAAACCATGCTTTAATGTGTAGGCAGAAACATATTGCTAAAATTCAGCTCAAGTTTATTTCAATGTGTACTGCTCAACTTTCACAAACCACGTGTCTTTCATTATTGAGTGATAAAATTTATAAAGCTCATTATGCATATGCATTATTTTTAAAAAAAGACCAATTCTTTTTTTAAGATTTTATTTATTTATTTTTAACAATTTATATTTTATTTTAGAGAGAGAGAAAGAGAGAGCATGAGCAGAAGGAGGGAGAGAGGAAGAGGAAGAGAGAGAATCCTCAAGCAGACTACTTGCCAAGCATAGAGTGCACTGTGGGGCTCCATCGAGGACGTCGAGATCATGACCTGAGCCAAAATCAAGAGTTGGCTGCCTACTAGGCACCCCTTAAAGATTTTATTTACTTGTTTGTTTATTTATTTATTTAACAAGATTTTATTTATTTGTCAGAGAGAGAGAGAGCGCTCTCACAAGCAGAGGGAGAGGCAGAGGGAGAAGCAGCCTCTCCCTGCTGAGCAAGGAGCCCGATGTGGGACTCGATCCAAGGACCTCGGGATCATGACTAGAATGAAAACAGTCACGTAACTGACTGTACCACCCAGGTGTCCCAAGATTTTCTTTTTAGGTAATTTCTACACCCAGAGTGGGATTCAAACTCATGATCCTGAGATCAAGAGTATCATGCTCTACCAGTTGAACCAGCCAGGCACCCCCCAAATAGAACAATTTTTAATTGGATTCTTAGGAACAATTAAGCTGTAGCCAGCTTAATATGTTGAATGATTTTATCAAAGATTTTGGAGTAAGTGTATGGTACTTCATATAATGGCTGCTATCCATCCTGAATTAATAGGAAGTAGAATATAACTTTAAGAATGAAAGTATGAATAAATACAGGGGAGCCTGGGTGGTTCAGTCAGTTTAAGTGGCTGTTTTCGGCTCAGGTCATGATCCCAGGGTCCTAGGATCAAGCCCTGCATTGGCCTCCCTGCTCAGTGGAGAGCCTGCTTCTCCCTCTCCCTCTCCCTTCCAGTTTGCCTAGTTGTGCTCTCTCTATCTCTCTGTCAAATAAATAAATAAAATCTTAAAAAAAAATGAATAAATATATTCATACCATTTTTTCAAAGGTAAAGGAAAAAACTACTTTGACCTTAGTTGCCCTGTATAGTTGAGACCTATAGAGAAGAAGGTCTGTTAAAGTATTTTGTTTTGTACATTTGTGTTAAAATCATTCCTGTATGTGATAATGGGGATTAGAAATATGGTTGGGCTGAAAGTATTGATTCTTAATAGAGTCCTGAAATTGTGTTTATCATCCATCTAGTTTGAAGGATAGTCCTAAATAAGTTTTTTTAGAAATATGTGTTTTTCGGCACCTGGGTGGCTCAGTGGGTTAAAGCCTCTGCCTTTGGCTCAGGTCATGATCTCAGGGTCCTGGGATCAAGGCCCACATCGGGCTCTCTACTCGGCAGGGAGCCTGCTTCCTCCTCTCTCTCTGCCTGCCTCTCTGCCTACTTGTGATCTCTCTCTCTGTCAAATAAATAAATAAAATCTTTTAAAAAAAAAGAAAAGAAATATGTGTTTTTATTTTTATTTTTAAAGATTTTATTTATTTGACAGAAAGAAACACAGCTAGAGAGGGAACACAAGCAGGTGGAATGGGAGAAGAAGAAGTGGTCTTCCCGCCGAGCAAGAAGCCTGATGCGGGGCTTGATCCTGGGACTCCGGGATCCTGACCTGAGCTGAAGGCAGACGCTTAGCGTGACTGAGCCATCCAGGTGCCCCGGAAATATGCGGTATTAAAAGGTTGTGGGTTGCACCTAAAATGTTATCATAATAGTGGATTTTACCATAAGCAGAATCTTTAGGAGATAGGAACAGTTGAATGAGCTATTGAGACATTTGACTGTTTGAAGATCAGTGAATTTTAGGTGTATTGCTTTAAAGTGATAACCTTTGTGACCTCTTAGAGTTAATAATTCTCTGAGTATTTAATGTACTACTAGGAAACAGCTTATTGTAATACGTTGTAATAGATACGTAGATTTTGAGAGCTAGGAGAGGGAGGATTTGACTTTCAGTGATTTTGCTCCTTTTCAGTGAATTTTAGGAGTGATCAGAGAAGTTGATTGACTGGCTCATTAATGATTCTAAAAAAATTTTTAACTTATTTTATTTAAATTCAGTTAGTTAACATATAGTGTATCATTGGTTTTAGATGTAGAGTTCAGTAATTCATCAGTTGCGTATAATACCCAGTTTTCGTTACATCACATGCCCTCCTTAATGCCTATCACCCAGTTACCTCATCCCTCCACCTACCTCCCCTCCTTCAGTTTGCTTCCTATAGTTAAGAGTCTTTTATGTAGTTGCCTGGGTGGCTCAGTGGATTAAAGCTTCTGCCTTCGGCTCAGGTCATGATCTCAGGGTCCTGGAATCGAGGCCCGTGTTGGGCTCTCTCCCACCACAGGGAGCCTGCTTCCTCCTCTCTCTCTGCCTACTTCTGATCTCTCTCTGTATATTAAATAAATAAATAAAATCTTAAAAAAAAAAAGTCTTTTATGGTTTGTCTCCGTCTCTGATTTCATCTTATTTTATTTTTCCCTCCCTTTCCCTATGATCCTCTGTTTTGTTTCTTAAATTCCACATATGGGTGAAACCATATGATAATTGACTTTCTCTGATTGACTTATTTCACTCAGCATAATACCCTCTAGTTCCTTCGATGTCGATGTAAATGATAAAATCTGATCCTTTTTTGATGTAATGATGAGTAATATAATATATATTGTATATATGTATATATACCACATCTTTATCCCTTCATTTGTTGATGGACATTTGGGCTCTTTCCGTAGTTTGGCTATTGTGGACATTGCTGCTATAAACATTGGGGAGCAGGCACCCCTTCAGATCATAGCGTTTGTATCCTTTGGGTAAATACCTAGTAGTTCAATTGCTGGGTCATAGGATAGCTCTGTTTTTAACTTCTTGAGATTTCTCCTTAAGGTTCTTGAGGTACCTCCAATACTGTTTTCAGGAGTGGCTGTACCAGCTTGCATTCCCACCAACAGTGTAGAGAGTTCCGCTTTCTCCACATCTTCACCAATGTTTGTTTTCTCCTGACTTGTTAATTTTAGTGATTCTGACTGGGTATCTTACTGTGGTTTTTGTTTTTGTTTTTGTTTTTGTTTTTTGTTTTTTAAAGATTTTATTTTATTTGTTTGACAGAGAGAAATACAGCTAGAGAGGGAACACAAGCAGGGGGAGTGAGAGAGGGAGAAGCAGGCTTCCCGCTGATCAGGAAGCCTGATATGGGGCTTGATCCCGGTACTCCAGGATCATGACATGAGCCTAAGGCAGACACTCAACAACTGAGCTACCCAGGCACCCCTTACTGTGTTTTTTTAATTTATATTTCCCTGATGCTGAGTGATGTTGAGCATTTTTTTCATGTGTCTGTTGGCCATTTGTATGTCTTTGGAGAAATGTCTGTTCATGTCTTCTACCCATTTCTTGACTGGATTATTCATTACTGATTTTTGAGGGGTCTATTGTGCTTACTGATTTTGGCTATCTTCATTCTATATCTGTTTCTGGAGAAGGAAGTATCTTTACCATTAGCATTTTTAACATTGTGGCTTTGATTCTCAATTGATAAAAAACAGTGACTGTCAAGCTGTTTTAATCCCAACCCTTTAGCTGGGTCATTCTTTAGCTCAGTAATTCCCACTTTCCGGTGGAAAAATAATTATAATTGTCAAGGTATAAGCGTTTTGGGGGAAGAGGGATTTTCTTTTTCAGCAGTTAGAGTTATGATTAGTTCCTAATTAAATCTCGAAAAACATACTTTTAGAAAAATGTAGGTCTCAAATCCAAGTGAAACAATCGTATAATATTCTGCAGGTTTAATAAAACAACTAAAATGATGTGTATGAAGCTCAACTAATGCTAATTTTTAATTAAAAAATAAAAATAATGATTATTAAAAACCATGGCCAGCTAAACACAACACAACTTCACTGACAGTGAGTGCCCCTCTTGAAAATGTCTGAATTCCAGCTTTTGAGTACACATATGTGGTAGGAGCTTTGTAGCACAGGGAGCTGTAGCCACCAGAGGTGTTAACTGTATACAGATTGAAGTCTTTGGTACATTCTAATAACATGCCCATTTTTGTAACTCTTAATTCCTGGCTTAATAGTTTATTCATAAGTGGTTTTCTGCATCAAAGGAACATCATGCTTTATAAATCATTTGTAGTCCATGGGAGGTTTGGTCCATTTTTGGATAATCATTACCTTACAAGGTAATCTGTGAGCTTCTCCAGAGCATTGTTTCTCTAGCTGTGTTGGGAAATTTGTGAAAGCCTGGACTTAAATGGAGTTCTGTGGACACCTCAGGACACTGGTAGTCTTTGATATGCTAATACATTTTGTTGTTCCCTGGTTGGGGGTAAAGCGTACAGTTCCAGTACCAGTTTTTAGGTTCAGCCTTGAGGACAGATTTCGGAAGGTACGTAAGAAAGTGATGCAAAAGAAGCAGGACCTTCAAAGCACTTTTCTGCTGTTACGGGTTGGCGTTTGCTGTAATAATCAGACTGAGTCTGATCTGCTTCTAAACTGAATCCAAACTGTTTCTATAAGCAGTGAAATACCTGATTCTGCCAGCTTGTTCAGAATGATCTTACTCTTAATGAATAGACTTTGGTAGTTTTTAAATTACACCACACAAAATTTGTGATTAATTTGCTCGAGTCAATTTTTGGGTAAACCTGTAGGTAGTTTACGTGGTAAATATTCATGGTAAACATGATACATTTTCCTGTTAACATCAGTTTTAGTTAACTTGAAATATTTTTCTGTTAACCCTTAGATATATTATGGAGTCAAATGTACAACTTCCATGAATTCCTAAGCCAAACGGTATATTTCCCTTTGGTTGTGTTCAAGAACCCTGATTTTTGGTAATACACTTAAAGTATAGTATAGATATGTATATTGGAATCCCATATTTCATTTTTCTGAGTCTAAAGCTATTATAAAAATTTCATGTCTTTACATGAAAACATTTTTATTAAGGTGAGAATATAGAACGATAGTTTAAGAAAAAACTCTTGTGACTTATGGCAACTATTTTTTAAAAAATTGTTTTCTCCCAGAATGGAGAAAATCAATTCCATTGAACACATGGTTTTACAAGCAATGGAACTGTGTATTACCAAACTGTGTTAATAGGAACGCAACCCTTCTTCTGTAGAGTTTACGGTAGAGAAGTTATGCCACTGGTACAGGCTTTGAGAACAGAAAGAGAAACAAAGGAAAATGGATATTGCTGAAAAACTGAAGTTTTCTTGTCAGCAGATAATTTTAATGCTGTAGAGTTGACATTTAGTTTCTGTTGGAGGAAAACTTGACTTATTAAAGATGTCTTTGTGTTTTTTTATATCACTCAAAAGAATTTGGAGTCTGATTTTTGTTAATACCTAATGTTTTCCAGGGTAATGAAGCCTTGCAGGCATTTAATGCTGGACAGAGTGCCATACCTTTGGAGCAATGTCAGCATATAAAATAGTTGTGTAGTGCCCCTAAGAGAATTAATGAACCTATTGGGATTCCTAACCACCAAGAAGTATCTTAGACATCAAGGAAGATAGGATTCAGAGAGTTAAGTATTCATATGTCAGTGTCTGTGTAGGCAAACAGAGTGCCCATTATTTCTACTTCAATGGGTGCTTACAACAGGGTTGGACAGTAGCATCTTTTATTGAAAAAAGAAATGTTAACCAAGATGCTACAGTTATTCTTTTGTTTGTGGAAAAATGCCTTATAAGCCCTAATTTTTGAAAAAGAAAAAAGGAACCCACTATTCTTATCAGCTTGAGTACAGAAAATAGTTTGTGCATTTTGTATTTATTTGCATTTTGGCCCTTTAGTTGTTGCTTACAGCTTACTTTCAGAGATGGTTTACTTTTATGTTGAGTCTTAAAACAATGATTGCAGAGTTATTAAAATATAATAGAAAAGACACAAGACCAATGGTTCCCAACATGCCTTCCAGTGGAAGACTATCAGAAAATCTTAAAGTATGTATACTTATTTACAAGGTGAAGCCTCTTCATAATCAAACTAAAATGAGTTGGCTTGCTTTTGGCTAGAAGTGTGTCAACTCCAAGTGGTAAGTTACTGATTAGTGAGTGAGTGGTTCACAATTAAATGAATAAGCAAAGGTGAAATTTTTATTCAGTAAAGGAAGGTATTTGGTAGGCAGAATACTTCAAAGTATGAGGCTCATGAGGCCATGTATTTTTTTTTTCTTTATTTGAGAGGGAGAGAGATAGTAAGAACACAAGCAGTGGGAAGGGAAAGAGGGAGAGGGAGAATCAGGCTCCCCGCTGAGCAGGGAGCACCACGTGGGGCTCCATCCCAGAACCCTGGGATCAAGACCTGAGCCAAAGGCCAACACTTAACCGACTGAGCCACCCATAACAAGGAACAACTCTTTACTGTTCCCTTGGCCCAAGAAATAGATCCAACATGGATTAAACAGTTGGTAGTCCCAAAAGTAATAAGCAGTTTTCTCTCCATGCTTTTGGTGGCAGATGGTATTTTCTCAAGATGGTTTTAACAATATCTCCCATCTCACATGTTCTTTCAGTGTGATCTTGACTCCTCTCGTCCTGAGGTGGGGTTTATGTTCCCCTCCCCTTGAATTTGGATAGTCTCGTGAATCACTTGTAAGGCATAGAGTGCAGCAGAAGTTACACTGTGTGACCAAGGCGAAGTCAGAAAAGGTGAAAGAGCTTCCACCTAACTTACTAGAATCCTGGTCTTGAAGACTTTAGCAGCTTTGTAAGCCTGAGATTGCCATGCTGCAAACTACTTCATGTGGAGAGATATGAAGGATCTTAGGTCAGGAGCTAGAACTTTTCAGCCAGAACTGTTTAGTTGAACTCTTTCCAAATTCCTAACCTTCAGATATTGTGAGAGAGATGAAAATGATTATTGTTATTTTAAGACATCAGGTTTTTGACTGATTTTGTTGTACAGCAGTAGATAATCAGAGCACTGCTTTTCCTGAACCTGCTACTATATACTGAGATTTGACCATGTGTAAATATATGATAAGGAATACACCGCAATGATTTGTTCTGGGATCTAACATTAACCTTATTTTGATCTTTTACTTTTGTAATATAAAACTTTTTTTACCCCTTTATCCTGCACGGATTTGGAAGAGCCGGTCCATCTTTATAAAGTAGAGTGTATTTTGGTGACTAAAGGTATATCTCGCATGTTTAGAACTGTCCCTAATATGTTTATTATGGCATGAGAAATATGTATCATCTTTAGAAGCCCTTTTCACTGTACTCTAATTTTTGTTGCTATTGAGATTGATATTTGGCTTTCTTTTAGTTTCCCAGGGCTGCTGTAACAAAGTATCACAAAGTGGATAGCTCAAACCAACAGAAATTTATTGTCTCGTAGTTCTGGAGGCTAAAGTCTGAAATCCATGCTCCCTCTGAAACCTGTAAAGGAATCCTTTGTTGCCTCTTCCTGGATTTTTTTCTTCGGAATTTTGGTGTGCTTTGATTTGTAGCTATGTAACTTTAATCTCTGGTTTTGTTGTCACATGGAGTTCTCCCTCTGTGTCTTTACATGGCCCTCTTTTTTTTTTTTTCTTTTTAAGATTTTAAAAATTTATTTGACAGAGAGAAACATAGCCAGAGAGGGAACACAAGCAGGGGGAGTGAGAGAGGGAGAAGCATGCTTCCCGCTGAGCAGGGAGCCCGACGTGGGACTTGACCCCGGGTCTCTGGTATCACGACCTGAGCCGAAGGCAGTCGCTTAACCAACTGAGCTACCCAGGCACCCCTACATGGCCCTCTTCTTATAAGAACACCAGTGGTAATTAGGTTACCAACCTACTATGCTCCAGTGTGGTATCCTTTACCTTAACCAATTACATCTCCAACTATCCTATTACCAAATAAGGTCAAATGCTGAGGTACTAGGGGTTAGGAATTCAACATAATCTCTTTTGAAGGAACACAGCTCAATCTGTAACAGGCGTCAAGGGAGATAGGTATAATTATGTTTTAACCATTCATAAATTTTTATTCCAGAGTAGATGTAAATGGGGTTTTCATCAGTACCCATGAAGTCTGTTCTCTGTATGTATTCCTTCCTTCCAGGATGCATAGATAATACACATAGATAATAAAATTTGATGGTAGTTTTTAACTGTTTAGGCTCATTGACCCCTTTGGGAACCTGATAGGAGTGGATTCTTTCCCTAGAAAAGTGTGCAGATGTATGCATGGGACTGTTTATTTGCACACATACATAAACAGCAGTATTTTGCTTGAAATTTTAACATGTTCTTGAACCTCCTCCCTTATCTCCCACCCCCAAAGCCTGTTCATGAACTTCTGGCTTAGAGAGTTAATCAATTTTAATTGGTTAGAGATACCTAATTTCCTTTTAGTGGAAAAACAGAAGGGAAAAGGGAGGAAACAGAGGCATATGTGCGGGATGTATAGGCTCCCCTCATGGTCATTGTAGGTGCATTTGGCTTTCTGGGGGATTTTCCTGTTTATGTGACATTTGTCATGTGCTTATGTCTCTTCTCCTCACTCCTGCCCCCCCACCCCCATATATAACCTGTAGCTACATAAAATTGTAAATAATAAACTTTTGAATAGAGAAGAATAATCTAAGTTATTTTAGATGTGTACTAGTATATAAACAGACTTTAGATTTTCCTATAGTGTTGGATTAGATCATGACCTTTTTAAATTTTGTGTTATTTTTAAATAACTTTTTTAAAGATTTATTTATTCGAGAGAGAGAGATTGAGTATGTGAGCGCATAGTGGGAAGAAGCAGAGAGGAACTCAAGCAGATTCTGCATTGAGCATGGAGCCTGACACTGGGCTTTGATTTCACTACCCTGAGATCACGATCTGAGTTGAAACTAAGAGTCACCTAAGCTAAAACCAAGAGTCAGATGCCCAAGCAACTGCGCCACTCAGGTGCCCCAATTTCTGTGTTATTTTTTTCTATTATTATTATTCCATATCAAAATTAGTTTGAAAAAGCTAATGGTCTAGGGTTTCTCAGTCAGCAACATGAGTATATTTTGTGCTCTTCTTCACTTGTCACCTTTTCTCCAAAATATTATTGTCCAAATGTCACCCCAGAACATCTTAATGGACTTTACTTTTAAAAACACAGATTTTCAAAACAAAAAAAAACAAAAAAAACCCACAGATTTTCGGGGTGCCTGGGTGGCTCAGTTGGTTAAGCGACTGCCTTCGGCTCAGGTCATGATCCTGGAGTCCCGGGATCAAGCCCTGCATCGGGCTCCCTGCTTAGTGGGAAGCCTGCTTCTTCCTCTCTTACTCCCCCTGCTTGTGTTCCCTCTCTAGCTGTGTTTCTCTCTATCAAATAAATAAAATCTTTAAAAAAAAAAAGACAAAAAACATTTTCTTTTTTTACGTGCCTTGAAACAGGCTGTAGGTTATATTTTGATTTTGCATTTAGCCACTGGCATATTTATATTTCTGAAGGCTGGCATTCATATGTTGGTTTGTTTTTGAAGATATATCAAACAAGTATTTATTATTTTACAGTGATAGACATGGTAAGTCTGGTAGTAGTTAAATCACAGGTGATGAATTTTTAGACCAGACTGGTTTCCCATTGATTTGTGTTCATTTTTCTGAATATGATATATTGGAAATCATTTAAATAGGGGTTAGCAAACTATAGCTTTCATACTCCCTTCCTCCTTTTGTGAATGAAGTTTTATTGGAATACATCCATACCCATTCATTTACTCAATTACTTATGGCTAATTTTGTGCCCCAAATGGCAGAATTGAGTAGTTGATATAAAGATTGAAAGGCCCATAGAATTGAAAATATTTACTACCTAACCTTTTATAGAAAACCTTTGCTAACTGTTGATACAGAATATTTTGTAAGTCCTCCCTTTTAAAGTTAATTTTTTTTCTAACTTTCCAGTGATGAAATCTAAAGGATATTAAAAGACCATCTGTAGAGCTCAACTTTTTATCCAGTGCCTGAATGCCTTCAGCTATTCCTACCGGGTGGTTGTCCAGCTTAGAGGCCTAGAACAGTGAGACAGAAACAGCATTGAATGTCCTTTGTTAAACACAGAAGAATGACCTCTGACCGGGAGTCAGTCAGTGACTCCCAATGACAAGATAGATGAAGTATCTTAATCTTTGTCTATTGGGTCTCCCTTCTGTCTCCATTGGTAGGTCTTGACTTTGGCTTTTTACATGGAAAAGGTACAGAGGAGCCAGATTTTAAGAGGAAGACAACTAAATGGACCCTACTTCTAGATACAGCTGTTAAGTGGTAGAAGTTTATAGGAAAGTAGATCGAGTGGTTAGACACTAATTCGAGACTTCATATTCAGTGATTAGTTGCCCTAAATAAATTTGTAACTGCTAAAACAGAACTAAGTCCTTACAAATAAAGATTTGTCAGATTTTACAGTTTGTGTTAAAATTGCTGGTGCAGAAAGAAACATATACAGGTAGAATAAGTCTAGACTTCACTACGGGAACTGTATTTGGTAGTTATGTGTACTTGACTACTTAGTGAGTGTGGTGGACATAGGCAATCTCTCAGGAGATGGAAGAGAGAGGCATCTGATCCCAAGGTCAACATTATCTGAAGGGGGAATGAATTTCTTGCATTCCATTCTTGAAATCCAGCCTATTAAGAGTCTTGTTCTTCAGTGGTTTCATAGTTATCATCTGGTTTTTAATTTAATGGGGTTTTCCATCTAATAAAGAAATGGATGGAAATATAAGTAATAAAGATTAGCAGAAGAAAGATAATACCTTTTTTTTTCTGAACACTACCCTTTTATTTTCACTTTAAAAAGATTTGTCAGGTGCATCTCACTGTTTCTCTGTCTCCCTGTCTGTCTCTCTTGCCCACTCTAGTGTCTTGAGATTTGGCTTTTTGCTTAAATAAACCTTCCTGCTTGTGCTGCTCAAAGAAAAAATTGTCAAACTTTTTTCTAACAGATGAAAATGAGTTTCTAAATAGTAGACAAAATATAGTAGAGACTGGCTAATTGACAGGAAAGTTTATGCTTTCAGATTCTTTTTGATACTCTCTGACTTTCCTATTTTATAAAATATGTTTTGTTTTTTTTTTTAAAGATTTTATTTATTTGACAGCGAGAAACACAGCTAGAGAGGGAACACAAGCAGGGGGAGTGAGAGAGGGAGAAGCAGGCCTCCTGCCGAGCAGGGAGCCCGATGTGGGGCTCGATCCCGGGTCTCCAGGATCATGACCTGAGCCGAAGGCAGTCGCTTAACCAACTGAGCCACCCAGGCGCCCCTATAAAATATGTTTTAAAAATATGTAACCCATGCACATAGTATGTAATTTAAAAATGCACAGAAGGATATATAGTGAAAAGTAAATGATCATCATCTCTATTCCCCACTTGTTGGGTTCTCCCTCCTAGAGGTAGGGATATTTTTTTACCAATTATTTTTTTGCCAGAAGTAATAGCATGTGCATACATTTTTCCATTCCTTTTTGGGGTAAAAATTGCTGTATCATATGGTATATTCTTGACTTTTAAAATTTATCATAAGTGCTGTTGCATATCAGTATACAGATGTTGAACCACCTTATTCTTTTTTTAGATGCAGAGTATGCTGTTACAGTAATATACCACTTTGTTTGCTCAATCACCTGTTGGTGGACGTTTAGATTTTCAGTCTTTTGCTGTCAGTGCGGGGTGGGGGTGGCGCGTGCAGTGGCTCAGGAACTTTGTTCTAAGTTGGACTGGTAAGAATATTTGAGGTGTGAAATTTTGTGCCTTGAGGAACTGGAGTAGATGTCTTTGGATACAGCCTTACCACTATAATGTTTCATTTCCATAGGGTCCAGGAGGGTCCAGAATTTATTAGGACTGAAATAGAATTTCCAAATAGAGGCTCTAGGTTTAGGGACAGATTCTAGGGAGAAGGAACTTGTAAGAGGTAGGCAGACTATGAGGAGTTCAGCCAGGAGGAGCAGTCAGCTTTATGGCTTAGCTGGGAACACAATATGACCCAGGAACTGGAACAGAAACTCAGGATCTTGGTCTATGCCAGGGGTCTACAAATTTTCTGTTAAGGGCTACACAGTAAATATTTTAGGCTTTGCGGGCCATAAAATCTCTGTTGTTGAAGTATAAAAGCAAGTATGGGTAATTCACCAGGCTGGGTGTTGCTGTGTTCCAACAAAATTTTATTTATAAAAAGCAGAATTAGGAGAGATTTGACTTTGGGGGCAATAGTTTATCACCCTCTAGTCTAGACTCATACTATGAGAATAGGGAATTAAATGCAGCTTTTTGAAAGTTGGGTGTCTTCAGAAGCTCATCTACCAAATAATAGGAGTCCAGAGTTAAGGCAGCAGATATTCTGTACATCCCACATTGCTGGTAAAATCAGGTTTCTGAAAGTTCTGTCAGGTTTTTTTCTCCCTAATAGTGCAGTAGCTTGGGTGGGGCCTTTAGGTTGAAAGTTCTTTATTCCCTGAGGTGGGCAGGTATTTGGTTCTAAAGGTTAGGTTTAAGGATTTTTTAAATCTCTGCCTGCTGTTTCTTCTGTTTTACCTTGAAAATGGGCTAGGTAGTGTTTCTCAAAGTTTGGATTCCAGTCAGCCTGCCTTAAGTCAGCTGTGATTCCTGGATTTAGAAAGGGCTCTTGTGGGACTATTTTCAACTGTAAAAAATGTAATTATGTGTCCAGTCTTTTGCATATTACATTTAATCTTCACACAAATGCTATGAAGTGAAGAGGAGGTTGGGTATGCTCTGTATTTCAGAGATGAGAAAACCAAAGAACCAAGTAGGTAAGTAACTTCACCCCCAAGGTAAATAGGTGTACCTGGATTCCAGCCCAGCCCTACTAGACTCAGAGCCCAAGGATTCCTACTATGTCATGGCATCAGCTTCTATGAAAAGTTTGTTTCCACAAAGGGCCTACATTATTTAGCAGTAAACAGTTTATAGCAGAGACTGATTTCATATAGTACTGAAAATGGCTTCACTAGAGATTGAGTTTCCTACTTATGTAGTAGAGGAAACATTTTTTTTCTACCCTCATAGATTCTATGGTGCCTGCTAATTAAACTGACAAAAGACAGATTAACAGGAGGAAAGGGGTGTGGGTATATGTATGTGTATTTACACAATTTTTTTAATGTGCACTAGGATTTTCATGTCACAGAAAAGATATGAACAACCAAAGAGAGGTGGTACAATTTGAAAGCTTATCCCATATTAACAAAGGGTGATAAATTATGAAGTGACAGGTGGGAGGTTGGGTGCAATAGGTGATGGGAATTAAAGAGTATACTTTTAATGAGCACTGAGCAATGTATAGAATTCTTCAATCACTGTATTGTACACCTGAAACTAATATAACACTGTATGTCCACTATACTGGAATTAAAAAACAAATTTAAAAAAGAAAGTTAATTAAAAATGCAAAATAATTATGGAAAAGTGGCTAGACAAAGGAAAAAGAGTTTGGGCTTCTAGAAGCAATAAACTGTAAGTTAATTATATGGGAAAAGTAATAGAAAATAGGGGTTATTTTAGTAAGGTTTGTTGTGCAGACTCATCTCAGTGCTACCTTTATTTACATCATCTTCTTGGCCATAAAACTCCCCTAGGGTCCTCATTATGGCAGTCCTCATTTCTCAAAAGTTCCTGCTTTTAGTCAGATAGAGGAAGCTCAGGGAAGACTTCTTTCTGCATTTGTTACATCTCTGTTGCCTTTAGCTCAAAGTAATCCATATGCCAGAGTGACATATTTTAAGGTATATATATTCTGATCCACCATGCTCCCTCACACAACATTTGTTTTTCACAGCTATGCACCACATGTTTTCAAAATTCAGTGATCCTTAGGATTACTTTGGTATAGGTATTTGTAGAAACGTCTGAATTTATTATTTAGCTTAAGCAAGACCCCAGAGTTTCTTGTCTTCCATCCTTATTACCACCTCTCCTGACCTGGGTTTTTTATTTCTAACATTGCAATGAATGATTCTGTCAAGGTAAGGTCTTTCAGTGGTTTGGGCGGTGCAGACTTGGAAATAAATCCACTAACCTTTGATAAAGTGCATATTTCTTAACTTGAGGATAATGTCTTTTTTGTTCAGACAGATAGTGACAATAATTAAGCACAACTAGATGGTCTTGGAGACAAGTTGTTTGACAGTTGACCTTTTCTGCTCTCCTTGTTTACTGCCTGTGGAAATGGCCCTCAGGGAAGTCCTGGTAAACTCTAATTGCCTTTAAATTTTAATTGTTTAAGAGTCTACCTGAACCAGTTAATAGTTACATTTCTATTCTCTTTTGCTAGTTAGGCCCATTGACTCTTATTGTGGAATAATGTGGAATTTTAAGGATTCTTCAGCCGGAATTTGCCTTATTTCATACGTTAAAATTTTTTAAAACAGGTTTTTGTTTATTATATGCCAAGAAGGCCCTTTAGTAGGGAATTGCACAAAATCAAATGGACCCTCCAAGACCACCTTTTCTAACTTCTTCACTTTCTCTGAACTTCTCTTGCAGTACTCCTATACACAGTCCGAGTTAAAGCTTTTACCTCACCTCACAGGACAGGTAGAAACTTTATTCCCGCCCGCCCCAACCCCCTCCACCCTGAAAATGTGGGATTTAGTTTGAAGATACTGGTTCAGTTTGACTCCGCCCATAGGTGTGGTGAGCAACCTGAAGCAGGAAGATTATTAAAGAGATTTGTGGGAGATTGTATCTGAAAGCCTGAGAGATTAAGTTTTTTGTTAGTTCCTTTTCCTTTCTTCCCTTTGTTATGTATTTTTCTCATCCCTGGTGAGTCTTCTGTAAAACTTGGCTTCACGCCTTTGGATTTGCCACTCATTCCTTCCTCCCACCATGCCCTACTCTCCACATAATTGTTCACATTTGCCTTTTTTGCCTTTTTGCTTAGCAAGTGTCTGAAACAACTAGTTGACAGAGTATTAAGAGTTTTAATTACAGTTTTTAGCTCTAATACAGATAAAGGGATCCCCATTTCTTGGCACTGAAGAGCTGCCTTTTTCTTCCTTGCTAGATTTTTTTGTAGTTTTCTGGTTATTTTAATACCCCAGTCTCTCACTTTAATAGCTTTATCGATTGAAAGAACTCTTAAAAAAAAAAAAAAGTTGAAATGGGGGAGAGAGAGAGAGAGGACCTGGTCTTTACTCATTTATTTTAAGTAAGTTTCTAAAACTAATCGAGACAAGATGATTAGCCTGCCACTAATATTAGGACATTTATTACGAGAGTGTAGTTGTGTTACAGAGATGTTACAGAGTTTATACTGATCAAGTGAGTGCTGTTTTGGAAGTTCTCTATGGGTGGCCATTTCAGGGTTTTTTGCTCATAAGACCTCTTGCTTGTTCTCTTTTTACAGATAAGGAAACAGGTTCAGAGTAGTAATTTTATCTTAGGATCTCCGGCTTCAAAGTGGCAGCATCTGGACTTGAAGTGAGTGAATGTGTCTCCATTTAAGTGCGTTTGTAATATGTTTTCTTAATATAAATATAAATACATAATGTAAAACCACTGGGAAAACCCACTCTAGCAAGAAAACCTTGAAAGTAATAGTGATACTTGGTACCCAGAATTTTTACTGGTCTTTTGAAAGATTTCTGCCTAGGGGTGCCTGGGTGGTTCAGTCGTCTGTCTTCCTCTCAGGTCTTGATCCCAGAATCCTGGGATCACTCCCAGCACAGGTCTGGCTGGGCTGCAAGCCTACTTCTCCCTCTCCCACTCCCCATGCTTGTGTTCTCTCTCTAGCGGTGTTTCTCTCTGTCAAATAAATAAATAAAAAATAAAAGATTTCTGCCTCTTTAACTATAGAACAATAAGAGGGATTCTTTTTGCCCTTTTTTTTTAATTGAAGTATAGTTAACACACAATGTTAGATTATTTTCAGGTGTACAAAATACTAATACAACAAGTATGTATGTTATACTATGCTCACCGCAAGTGTAGCCACCAGCTGTCACTATACAACTCTATTAGAATACCATTGACTGAATTCTTTATGCACCTTTTATCCCTGTGATTTATACTCCATGACTGGAAGCCTCCACCTCTCACTCTCTTTCACCCATTTTTGGTTATTCCCTTGCCCCTCTTCTCTGACAACCACTGGTCTTTTTCTGTATTTTTGGATCTGTTTCTGCTTTTGTTTATTCATTTGTTTTGTTTTTTAGATTGCACATATGAGTGAAATCATATGGTATTTGTCTTTCTCTGTCAGACTCATTTCACTGAGCATAATACTCTCTAGGTCCATCTTTGTTGTCCCAGTGCCAAGATCTCATTCTTTTTTATGTTGAGTACAATGTTCCATGGGATGGATATGTGTGTGTGTGTGTGTGTGTGTGTGTGTGTGTGTTAACCACATCATCTTTACTGATTTATCTGTGGAGACTTAGGTTGCTTCCATATCTTGGCTATTGTAAATAATGCTGCAGTGAACTTAGGAGTGCATATCTTTCTGAATTAGTGTTTTTTTCTTTGGGTAAATACCCAGTAGTGGAATTATTCAATTATAGGGTAATTGTGTTTTTAATTTTTCAAGGACCCTTCAAACTGTTTGCCACAGCGGTTGCACCAATTTACATTCCCGTCAGTCATGTAGGAGGGTTACTTTTTCTCCACATTCTTACCAAGATTTTAATTTTTTTCTTTTTTGATACTAATTGTTCTCACAGGTCTGAGATGATATCTCATTGTGGCCTTGATTTGCATTTCCCTGATAATTTGTGTTGTTGGGCATCTTTTCACCTGTCTTTTGGCCATCTATATGTTTGTTGGAGAAATGTCTATTCAAGCCCTCTGTGCATTTTAAATCGGATTATTTGTGAGTTTTGGTGTTGAGATGTAGAAATTCTTTATGTATTTTGGGTATATCATTTGCAAGTGTCTTCTCCTATTCAGTAAAAACCATTTTATTCATAGTTTCCTTTGCTGTGCAAAAGCTTTTTATTTTGGCATAGTCTCAGTAGTTTGTATTTGCTTTTGTTTCCTTTGCCTGAGGAGACAGGTAGAAAAACATTGCTAAGGCTGAAGTCAAAGAGATCACTGCCTTTGTTTTCTTCTAGGAGTTTTATGGTTTCAGGTTTCACATTTAGATTGTTAATCTGTTTTGAGTTTAGTTTTATATATGGTTTAAGAAAGTGGTCCAGTTTCTTTCACATGTAGCTGCCCAGTTTCCCAACACCATTTGTTGAAGAAACTGGCTTTCACCCATTGTATATTCTTGCTTTCTTTGCCCTGGATTAATAGACCATATAAGCATGGGTTTATTTCTGAGCTCTATTCTGTTGCATTAATCTTTGTGTCTCTTTTTGTGCCAGTACCGTACTGCTTTGATTACTACAGCTTTGTAATGTATCCTAAAAATCTGTGATTGTGATACCTCCAACTTTGTTCTTCTTTCTCAGGATTGCCTTGGCTTTGGTATTTGTTCTAGTTCTGTGAGGATAAGGTATTTTTTTTGAAGAAAATACTCAGCTGCCACTGTTAAGTGATGTTTTCTCTAAGGCAGCTCAAGAATAGTAAAAATAAATATGAATCACATTTCATAGCCCTTCCACCCCAGCACACAGGAATAACATCACTGTTTTTCCTCAGTATTGCAATGCTGCAGCTACTTTTCAGCATATGATGGGAGCTTTCGATATCTTGCTATGTAGTAGAATCACACAATTAGAATTAAAATAGCATGCTCTAGATGGATTGGCTGCATTTTCTTTCCTGGCTTCTGCCTTTCCAGTAGCTTCAGGCTACCTCGGCAGGACTATGTGGAATATGTGACAAGTCTGGACTTGCCTTGCAAGAATTCTCATGTGTGCTGGTTTTGCCATTAAATTAGTATAAGGGTGAAGTAAATGTATTGGTGGATGGGGGGGAATCAAGAATACCTAGACATAGAGTTTAAAAATACTTAGTGCCTGTAAAGTTTTTGGTAGCATTGTGATAAACTGGGAGACTTGTGGGAATTCTGTTCCTTCTTCCATGAAGAAAACCATGTAACTCACATGTAAATAGCTTTGGGCTAGTTAACTGAAACTAGTAAGAAGCAGTTTCATTCTTCAACTTTAGCAAACAGCCTTTGTATTGCTAGGCTTGAGGAGAAAGAATTAACGTTTGGTAAAAATTTTCTGCTATTTGGTGTTAACAGATTTGTTACTTGGGCTTTAGAGGGAAGTTGTCTTTGTAGATGAGGGAAGAAAGTATGTAGTTTGTCAGTTTAGGGTTGAGCCAGTCATATTCAGGCTGTAAATCCACAATTATTAAAGGGAAAACTGCCTGATATCTTTTTCTGTTTTAAATGCATATGCACACCTGTGGCCGACTTCTTGTGACTGGTATCTCGTAGGTGCTAAATAAATATTTACTGAATAAATTCTTACATATGAAAAAAAATGAAGCTTAGAGAATCACATGACTTGTTCTAGGACATGTTCTCAGCACATTGTGGTTAACATATAATTAGCGTATAATTGTTACTAATCCCTACCAGATTTGTTAGGTAGGTTGATGCAAAGTTTTCTTCATAGCTCCTCTATGAGGTTATTAACATTTTAACCTTATTACGCTATTGTTCTAATTAGGCTTTCGGTCACTGAAATCTTGAAATAGTTTTATTTAGACCTGAAGCTGATTATAACCATATAATTTATTGTGCAAACTGAAACACCCAGAGGACTGTACTCAAACTTAAGTTGGGATATAGCATGTGTAAACCAGTTTGTTCCAGGCAAACCAGGATGTGTGGTCACATAATGTTTTTATTTTTTTAAAGTAAAATTTTTATTGGTGTGTAGCATACATTCAGAAAGTCTTACCAGTATTCCAGAAGCCTCCCTCATACCACCTTCTGGTCACTACTTCTTTGCAAGATAATCATTGTTCTGACTTTGAACTGATGAGTTTTACCTATTTTTTGAACTTTCTGTAAATGACACTATATACTATACACCTTGTGTGTCTGGCTTTTCTGACTCCGTGTTCTCTTTGTGAGCCCCATGCATGTTGTATATAGTGATGTTCCTTTATTTCATTGTTTTTAAATATTCCATTGTATGAATATACTATAATGTATATAAAATATTGTTGACAGACATTTGGGTTGTTTTAATTTGGAGCTATTAGGAATGGTGCTCCTATAAACATACTTGTTTATGAGTTTTTTGGTGAGTATATGTACTTATTTCTCTTTGGGTATATAAGTAGGAGTGGAATTGCTAAGTCATATGATACGTTAAGTGTTCAACCCCAGTAGATAATACCACTTTTGCTAAGTGTTAAACCCTGTCTGTGCTTCCTCTAGCAGTAGGTGAGAGTTCCTGTTTCTCTGTGTCCTTACCAATACGATGTATTGTCTTTTTCATTTTCGCCATGTTGGGGACAGTGTAGTGGGATTACATTGTGATTTTATCTTGAAAACTAATGAAGGTGAGCCCCTTTACATGTGCTGATAGGCTATTTGGATCTTCTTTGGTAATTCCATTTGATTACTCTCCCTTATGCTCCCTCAAGCCTTTCCCATTTTTCTGTTGGTTTATCTCTTCTCCTTTTTGAGTTGTACTTCTTTATTCTGGACAGTAATCAGTTGTCATATATACTTCAAATATCTTTTATTCTAATTTGCCTTTTCTCTTTATTAATAATATTGTGGGATGAACTTAATTTTAGTATCATCCAATTTATCAGTATTTTTCTTTTCTGGTTAACCCTTCTAGTGTCCTGTTTAATAACTGTTTGCCTACCCCAAGATCCTGGAGATGTTCTCTGTCATCCTCTAGATATGTAATTATTTTACCTTTCACATTTAGGTGTATAGTCTATAGCCAGAATTCATGTTTGTGTGTGGTATGAGATAGAAGTCAGGATTCATTTTTTATAGGAATAGGAATAGGAATTGACTGCACTATTCTATCTTTGTTCCAAAAACACATTACTTTATAATACACTTTTTTTTAAAATTAGAGATTGTATTTTTTATGACACAGCCGTTTTAAAACACAGCTTTATAATACACTTTTTTTAAAAATTAAAGATTGTATTTTTTATGACAGAGAGAGAGAGGGAGAGAGGGAGCAAAAGAACAGGGGAGTGGGAGAGGGAGAAGCAGGCTTTCTGCTAAGCAGGGAGTCCGAATTGAGGACGCTGGGATGGTGACCTGACCCCAAGGTAGATGCTTAACGACTGAGCCAGCCAGGTGCCCCATACATCTTGTTACATTAAATTTCTCCACCTTTGCAATTCTTGATGCTTGTCTATTCTTCCCTTTCTATTTTCATAGCATTTTAGAATCTTAGTTTCCATCCACATGTAAAACAACTTGGAGTTTGATTGGGATTGTATTGAATCTAAAGATGGTCAGCTGAATAAAGTTGTTTTCTAATCCAGGAATGTACATTGTGTATCTCTTTATTTAGGTATTTAATTTCTCTCAGTGTTTTGTAGTTTTCAGAAGAAAGGTCTCAAATATCTTTCAGATTTGTTTCTAACTCTTGGTAATTAAAAAAATTGAAGAAAAATTTATACACTATATTAATCATTTTATTTTTTAATTTTTAATATTTTTAAATATTTTATTTATTTATTTGTCAGAGAGAGAGAGAGAACACAGGCAGAGTGAAAAGCAGGCTCCCTGCTGAGCAAAGAACCTGATGTGGAACTCTGTCCCAGGACCCTGAGTTGCAGGCAGATGCTTAAATGACTGAGCCACCCAGGTGTCCCTATATTAACCATTTAATTTAATTTAATATTAATTAATTTTAATATTAATGATTTTATTTATTTGAGAGAGAGAGCACGGCAGTGGGGTGAGGGGTAAAGGGAGAAACAGACTCTGATGTGGGGCTCCATCCAGGAACTTTGGGATCATGACCTAAGCCCAAGGCAGAAGCTTAACCTACTGAGCCACCGAGGTACCCCTAACCATTTTTTTTTTTTTTAAGATTTTATTTATTTATTTGACAGAGAGAAACACAGTGAGAAAGGGAACACAAGCAGGGTGAGAGAGAAGAGTGAGAGAGGGAGAAGCAGGCTTCCCGCCGAGCAGAGAGCCCGATGTGAGGCTCGATCCCGAGTCTCCGGGATCATGACCTGAGCCGAAGGCAGTCACCCAACCAACTGAGTCACCCAGGCGCCTCACCCCTAACCATTTTAAAGTGAAACAGTGTTGTACAACCATCACCTCTGTCTAGGTCCAAAATACTTCCATCACTGCAGAGTAAAACTCCTTAAGCAGTTTCTCTTCACTACCCGTGCTCCCCACCCCTCCTCAGCCCCTGCCAACCACCACCAATCTGCATGCTGTCTCTATAGATTCGTTTATTCTGAATATATCTATGCATGAAATTAATGCAGAATGTGATGTTTTGTATCTGGATTATTTCACTTAGTATGTTTTTGAAGTTCATTCCCCTGGTGTAGTGTATGCCAGTTCTTCATTCGTTTTTATGTCTGAATAGTATTTCATTGCAGGTGTATGCCATAATTTGTTTATCCATTTATCTGTTGGTGGACATTTTGAGTTGTTTGTACTTTCCAGCTGTCGCAAACAGTGCCACTATAAGTAGGCATGTACATGTACGTGAGTACCCGTTGGCAGTTTTTTGGGAGTATATACCTAGGAGTGGATTGCAAGGTTATATAATTCTGTGTTTAACTTTTTAAGGCTCCACCAACTTTTCCCACAGCAGCTGCACCATTTTACATTCCCATAAGCAGTGTACATGGGTTCTGTATTTACTCATCAATACTGGCTATTTTCCATAATGTTTTGGATGGTGTGATAAGTGGTGGAGTTTTGTTGTTGTTGTTGTTGTTACTTCATTTTCTGTGTTGCTGATATATAGAAATAGATTTGCTTTTTTTCATATAAACCATAAATTTTGTTACCTTTTAAAATTCACTTAATTTTAATAGTTTATGTATTTATTGGATTTTCTCTGTTCATCTGAATTTCTGATTTTCACAGGCTTATTCTTCTGTTTCTTTTCATAGTAGTTTGTTTATTTTATGGATGCAGTATTCTTGTGAATGGCTTGAAAATTTCTATTAGAATTTAAATTCTCTGGGCACCTGGGTGGCTCAGTCATTAAGCCTCTGCCTTCAGCCCAGGTCATGATCCCGGAGTCCCAGGATCGAGCCCTACCTTGGGCTCCCTGTTCAGTGAGAAGCCTGCTTCTCCCTCTCTCACTCCCCCTGCTTGTGTTCCCTCTCTAGCTATGTTTCTCTCTATCAGATAAATAAAATCTTTAAAAAAAAAAAAAAGAATTTAAATTCTCTTTGAATTTTTCATTACCTTCATTTCCTTTGTGATTGATTCTGTTGCTTTTCATTTTGGTCCTTCTTACTTTTGTTAGGCATTTCTTCAATATCTGGTGATCCTTGGTTATCTATTCATATTTATGAAGGACAAGGATGATTGGTTTTGGTGGATCATACTGGCTTCCTCTCAGTTTTTTGAGGTCTGTTTTTCCAAAAGAACTTTTCTCTAGAGATTATTGATGGAGAGTTCTATATGAGTTTGTCTTAAAGGCCAACAGCAGTCAGATAGGCTTAGGACCTAAAATTTATTTTGAGGCTCAAGTGCTGTGAGACTTTTTTCCTATTGGTTGCTTTAACCTCCCCCACCTCCCCCACCAGAATTTGTGAATGTTAGGAGCAATATCAGGTTTAGCCCTGCTTCTCTTTTGTTTGTAGAAACCATGCTGGATGTTCTCAGCAGATCTGAATACTAAGTCTTGGGAGCTCAAGTTTATACAGGAAGGAAGACTATTATGAGTGGCTCTGCCGTAGTATGAAGCAATCCATTAATTACCTTGATTTCCCTATGCTTTAATTCAGCCTTTTGATCCCGAGCTTGGTCTTCGCTGTTCAGGGGGTTAGGGTATCTCCAGCCTCCATGTAAGTCCATTCCTATGCTTGCTTTGCTTGGGTTGTTGTTTCTTCTGCAATGGCTTTTCTGTCAGTTTAGTCTTGGCTTTTATTTCTTCTAGAAATAATTTCCTTCTTTCCTTCCATCTTTCCCTCCTTTCTGCTTGTTAATGGCTCTCTCTTCAGATTGTTATGAATTTATTATTTTATCATTATGAAAAATTTAGACATAAAATACATGTATCTACTCCCTAGGGTAAAGAAAACGTAAGTACAGTTGGAATTTGAACGTTCTTCTCTGATTATATTGCACTCCTCTCTCATGCATCTATTAATATTATCTTGTGTGTGTATTTCCAAACAATAAAGAGCATTGTTTTGAATTTGGTTGAGCTTTGAATAGTGACATACTGCCTGAAACCTTCTGCATTTTGTTTTTTTTGTTTCCATTCATGGTTCTTTTATTTGTTCTCTTGGTATATTGTCTTTTGTGCTGTTTTAGTAGAATTTGGACTACTAATAGTAATTGGAGGATAAGTCAGCTAATGTATTTCTTTCTGTGACTTTTTTAAAAGGGAGCTTTAAGCACCTTTTGGATATTTTGTAACTACAGACATGGAAGAGAAAGGACTTGGTGTTACCTCTTCTTATTCCAACTGTTGATGATAGGTGAAATTGATACCTCACCATGTTATACAAGCTAGGCAATTGAGTCTTGCTGCTGACCTCTATTTGGTGTTATAAATCCTTTTGGAGACAGGGAAATAGGATTCATTTGTGTGTAGGGTTTAGCAGAGGTTTAAATGAAAATTTGGGTTCTTGTGGCTGGAAGGAGTTTTCAGAATTCATTTAATACAAACTGTACTAAAGAAGGCCAAACCCAGAGAAGGTGAGTGACTTGTCTGAGGTGATCCAGGGGGAAAACACAGGGTTCAGAAGCCAGTTTTGCTGTTCGTTGTTCCTTCCACCGTACTCTCATGAACCAAAGATTAAAATCCCCTTTTGTTAACATTCGACTTTAATTTTTACGTATCCCTTAAAATACTTATTTCAATACCAAGGGATTTTTAGTACATAAGGATTAACATAAATCTTTGAACTAATGTTTATTTGCTGTGTTTTCCTTAGGATCAGAATGGTTTCAATCCCAGAATACTATGAAGGCAAGAATGTCCTCCTCACTGGAGCTACTGGTTTCCTAGGGAAGGTACTTCTGGAAAAGTTGCTGAGGTCTTGTCCTAAGGTGAATTCAGTGTATGTTTTGGTGAGGCAGAAAGCTGGACAGACACCCCAACAGCGAGTGGAAGAAATTATTAGTGGCAAGGTAGGTGGGGAAAATGATCTTTTGGAGGAAAGAATGTGTTTGAATGTATAATTATTGTAATCATCAATAGCTCAGTTTATTTCTTCAGTGTCCTGAAAAAAATTACTGAAAAAAAAAATCCTACAGAATGGCAATAAACTGGATACGATTTATGATCAGTAGGAGAAAAAAAGCTTTCTTTTGTGATGGGCAAAATCATTTAACAAGTTCTAAAATACCTATATGTTAGATATTTCATGTGTTTTTAGAATATTTGAGACCTATTACTTCTAATTACTAGATATTTTAGATAGTATTCAGAATAAATAATTAAGAGGTGGTTTCTAACTAGTACCTACTATGCTGTGAAACACTGTCCTTTTATAACACTTAAAAATTTGTAAGCACTGATTGCTCACCACAACAGTGTTAAGAAGTAGCAAAGTCACAAATCCCCATTGACAAATAAGAACATGATGACAAGAGGGGTCATTTAGAATACAAGAATAGGTCATACATCTTGAAACTTTAGAAAAATGTATTGTTAAGAAAAAATAGAAATGAGCCAGAGTAACATTATCTCACAATTGTAAGCTTTGAATTCTCCCTGAATAAATGCATTTATCTGACATTCATTGGCAGTAAGTTTAGTATAGTAGCTATGTAATTTTTTTAGTTATTAGGTAGTATCTAGTATCTTTTAATAACTTGTAATTAGTATGTTTTAATCCCCTTCCTAACAATTCCCTCCCCTAGTAAAAAGTTATTTATTGTTACTCATTTTTTATATTTCAGAAAACATTTACTGTACATACTCAGTGTTGGGCACTTGATTTGATGTAGGGGGTTGAATTCAGAGATAAATAAGATAGAATCCTTGCCTTAATGGGCAAGAGAGTTTTTAAGAAGGAAAAGGGAAGCAAGAGGGAGTATAGAAGTGTCAAGAGAGGCTGGATAGGAGCAATTACTGATGTTAAAGTCCTGACTGGAATTGAGAGCCTAATTAATGTCAAAGATTTGGCCATCTCCTATGGGGTCTCCAGGGCAGTGGATCTAAAAACTTTTACTCCACAGTAAGTCTAATTTGTAAAGAAAAAGAATGCCTTACACTTAAAGCCTGAAATTTTATTAAACTTTCATAATTTAGCCTAATTATGAATTATATGGAGTTTAGATGCCAGAAGCTCCTCCCTCCTGACCACCTCCCACAGTTATGACAACCAAAAATTTCTCCAGACATCACCAGATGTTACCTTGGGAGAAAAAGTTTCCCCAAGGTGAGAACCACTGATAAATGTCTCTGGGAAAAGAAGCTCCATTAATGTGGTGGTAGGTTGAACTAAAATAATTGACTATGGAATAAATTCTGGAAAGGGAATAAAGTATTTTAAAGAGGCCATTAGTGAACATAATAAAGTGGGAACTGGTTGGGGTGCCTATGGATTAAACGCACTGAAGATGTAGTGTTGAATAAAGAGATGGTGGCTAGAGAAGGGAAGAGTATCAGGAGTATCAGGTCTGAAATGTAACTTACAAAGCAGCATGAGCCTATCTATCTTGGTGGTTGGAGATGTCTGATATGAAGGGGAGTTAAAGGTCATTGGTAAAGTGGGAGAATGAAAAGTGTAAATTCAAGGTATTAATAGTACTTTTCTGGTCATTCCTCAGGTTGCTTTTTTTTTCTGCCTATCCCTTAAACATTGATATTCTTCAGGCCTTGATCTCTTCTTACTAGATCCAGTTAGGTGATTACTCAACACCCTCTGTTTTATGTGAGGCAAATGGTTGTATTTTAACAGATTTGGAAAAAGCTGCATCTAGTCGGGACTAAGGGTACTCATCACTGCTACCATCTTGGTGATCTTCTCTTCCCAGGGCTCCCTGTATGTGGTTAGTAAAATTTGTGTGGGTGGTCTGTCTGTTCTCTTCCCTGAGCTCCAGACCTGCAGATTTAGTTGGTTCTACTAGACCTGTGTTCTGGGTGTCCCACAGGCCCTTTACACCCACTATTCAAAAAAACCGAACTTGTGTCTCCATAACTGGACTATGTTCTCTTCCCAGGTTTTCCACTTAATGAGTTTATTCACTTAACAAAAGTTTATCATGTCTCCATCTTGCCCGGCACTCAGCTTATTAGGACCTTTGTGCTGAGCAAAATGGATGTGGTCCCCGTCCTTGTGGAGTTCATGTTTCCTTATCCCTCATATTTAGTCATCGGCCAAGTCTTACTGAATTATTTTAACTCCCCAAACTAATGCTCTTTCACTTCTAGGTGGTTATACATGCTGCTTTCTCTGTCTGGAGCACTATGTTCTATTTTATAATTTCTGGTCCTTCCCCAGCTGGGTTAGTTATTTCTCCTATACAGTCTCATAGCACTGTGATATTACCCCTATTTTATTACCTTTAACATAGTATTTTAATTGTGTTTACTTGTCTTGCTTTTCCTATCAGATTCTAAATAGCTTGCGGGAAAGATTGTTGCTTTGTTTTCTCATTGTCTAGAAAGGGCCTGGCTCATCTGAAATGCTTAGTAGATATTTGATAATTAATATAAGGACACATAAATGTTGAATTCACTAGGTAACAGTAGTGGAAGGGAATACTGTTGCATCCATTTAGGAAGTGAAAGCAGCATTATATATGCTGTATTAATTTTCTTCCCAGATTGAGAATCTCTGCTTAAACTACAAATATGGGCTTTAAATGAAGTGGAGAGTCAAAGTGTAATAGAGCAGTGATCTGGAGGTAGTATCAGTATTTCTTTATAAAATCCGAGATGAAAAATTAAATTTTACTTACAGTCGAATATGCCTTTACACTGTAATCACCTTTGGATCTGATTCTTTAATTTATTTCTCCTAGTACTTAAGAATATTGAGTGGGGTGAGAATCCTATATATATGATATTTCTCAAGTTTGTCCAGATTCTAATCTGCATATTTGCTTACCAACTTTTTTTCTTCAACATACTTACATTTTCCCCCTTTAAAAATTTTGTAGGTTTTACAGATTTAATATAGACCCTGAATAATGGTATTTTACTATAATCTGCTGTAACAGAAGAAAACCAAAATAAAATGAAGTGATAAATTAAGATCTGGATTTTAGAAATCTGAATGATCATTTTAAACATTGCCTGATGTCTGTACTGCTTAAGTCTATTCTGAGGGACAGTACAATATAATCTAGTCAGCAAAGGCATGGGCAGTTCAAATTTAATTGCAAAAATGGGGATAATAATATAGGTTTCATGGGGTGTTTTTTGTACAGAATGGTAGCAGTTAAGAATAGCAGTTTTAGGATTAACATAGTTGGAAGTTTTCAGAATAGTGATCCTTGGTGGAGTGCTAATGGGTTTTAGAAAGTTGGAAAATACTGCCCTAACATATTTTCTCCCCTTGGATAGCTCTTTGACAGATTAAGAGATGAAAATCCAGATTTTAGAGAGAAAGTTATAGCAATCAACAGTGAACTCACCCAACCCAAACTGGCTCTTAGTGAAGAAGATAAAGAGATCATCATAGATTCTATCAATATTATATTCCACTGTGCAGCTACAGTAAGGTTTAATGAAAATTTAAGGTAAGTAAAGGTATTTATCTGATATTTGAACTTCAGCATAGTTTAAAAATTTGAACTCTTTTTAGTGAAATTGTTTTGAAAATGATATGAAACTGTTTGTCCTATGTTAATTGTAGCTTTCAGTGCCCTAAAAACTGTTAAGAGAATTTCTTTTTCTTGTTATCAGTTTAGAAACATTGGACAGTTACTCTATATGTTAGAAGAAGTTGCCTTGAATTTAACTGTAAGGCAGGAAAGTATGGAGTAGAAGAAAGAAATTTCCCTTCAGTAAGTGTGTCAGTCTTAACAGCAAATAGTTTTTGTTTTCTCTTCCCTCCATTCTTTCAGAATAATAATAATAATATCAGTGGCTTTATTTTTTGGTTCCACCTATATCCATTAGAAAAAAAGAATTGAACTCAGGTTTTGCAGAGTAAGATAAAATGGCTTATGAATTTAAGTCACACTTTTTTTTTTTTTAAATTTGGTACCAGTATTAGGGACAGGCATCTGTGGACATAAGTTTAATTAGAAAAATAATTTAAAAAATAATTTGGACTTTTGTCAAGATGACTGTTTCAAGGAAAACAATTTTAAATGTTTATTATTTTTAAAAAATCTCACAGATCTGCATTTCAAATAATGGTGCTTAATTCAGAGAATTCTTTTTGATGATATGTTCAAAAATACTGTGTTTTAATGTTAATCTAATTGTATAGACTTCTGCCAGTTAAAATGAGGCAAACTTTTTTAGGTTTTACAATTACTTGAAGCCCTTCTTAAAATGTTTTTAAATTAAATTTTGTTTATAAGAGGTTTTAGATTATTTCCCATAAAATCTTTAATATAAAAGTATAAATCTTAATTGATATTATGTAATGTGACAGTTCAGCACCAAAACATTACAATAAGTTTTGCCCATTATTCCAGGTGAGGTTATGATAGTCACTTACGTTTCTTTGCTAGTACTTTATAGTTTTCAGGATAAATTTTCTCCTTCATTATTTTAATCCATGCTAAAGTTACCACTTTAATATTGTGGGCAAGTCCATTTTATACTTGAGAAGCTGAAACAGCACTGTGCACTGAACAGGACATGAGTTTTGGAATTACATACCTTAGTTCTAACTTTGACTTTATCATTTATTATCTGGTGATGATGATTTATTTACTTTTTAGTTGTTTCTATACAGCCATTATGTGTTCATGATTCAAAAGTGACAAAAGAATCTCAGTAGAGTTATAGTAGAATTTCACTTTCATAAAAGGTGTGTGTACATGTGTGTGTATTTATATACATTTTTGATACTTGCCACTTACTAACCTTGGATAGTATGAAAACAGGTAGGTTTTTAGTATTAAGTAGTAATCTAACAGATATTTCCCTCCATAGTTGTAGCTTTCATTGTTTTTCATAACCAAAAGAAAATTCACACAGCCTTGTGAAACTGTTTTCAAGAAAAAAGGTTTATATTTACTGGATAATTGCGGCATAGTCCTCATTAGCTTAAAGGGGAAGTTCAATGCTTTTAAAAGGGGAAATTGATTTGCAAACAACATTAATTAGGGGCATTTGGGTGGCTCAGTGGGTTAAAGCCTCTGCCTTCCACTCAGGTCATGGTCTCAGGGTCCTGGGATCAGACTGGCATCAGGCTCTTTGGCCAGCAGGGAGCCTGCTTAGAGAGCCTGCTTCCTCCTCCCTCTGCCTGCCTCTCTGCCTACCTGTGATATCTCTCTCTGTCGAATAAATAAATAAAATATTAAAAACAAACAAACAAAACAAAACAAAAAAAAACATTAATTAGAGTGAAACTCCTCAAAGTAATCTTTACGGAGAACGACAGAAAGAAGTACAGTCCTTTCAGGGAACCTTTTCTCTCTTTCTTTTCCCCTTAGGGTAAGCAAGTCTACATTAAGGAAAGGGAAATCTTTTCATTCTTTCATCTTTTACTAGATGAATAATAAAATTTATTGCCTTGTCAAGGCATCCATATTTATTGACCTAACCTTAGTCATTACACTGAAATTATTTTTTTTTAAGCAGTTTTAATGTGTACTGATGTATAAATGATGATATTGCAACATTAGATTTGGGCCAGACATTTTAAAATAGTGTAGGTTGGCATGTAATAAGTGCTTAAAAAACACTCTTCATAGTCATTTTTAACTTTAACTGCCACAAATAAAAATGGCACAAAGACTTTATTGCCAAGGCAAAAAATAATCCAGATTTTACTCCCAACATTATACCCAATATTTTGGAAGAAGCCAAGAAAAATTGAACACAGATCCTATTCGCAGAGTCCTTATAGTCTGAAAAGGGAGATAGATTTGCTTAAATAATTGTAGATTAGGATAGAAAGTAAGGAGTCACTGAAGAACATGCATTAACTGCTGTGAAAATTAAGAGGTGGTAGAAGCTCATTTATTTTCAGATATGATGGTTTATAAATCTTGAGGTGGGAAGAAGTGGATAGATTAGGAATTGTAAAGAAATACTGACAAAAGATGAGGGGGAGCAATATTGAGAATAATGAAGGGAATTTCTTAAATAATTGATCCTGGGGTCTGGTGTTCCTAAGGTAATAAAGAAAGTGAAGGTTAAGACAGTGGAGTTGAGAATAAAGGAATGTCAAGAAACTAGAGATCATGATGAGGACAGAAAACAGGCTTACAGGGAGAAATGGAAGGGCAGATGGTGTGGTCTGGGGGAAATTCTTAGTACGAGATTTCAGAGATGCAGCAATTTAAATGTGAGAATATGTGAATATGAACATATGAATATGGGAGGAGGTGTTCTGAAAGGAGTGGAAGTAAAGATGGATGATGAGAAAGATTAAGAAGCTATTGAGTCTAAAGGGCACTGACAATCCCACTTCAGAATGTATTATGAATCTTAGGAATTCCTGGAAAATGTGTTAAAAATGCAGAATTTTAGACTCTACTTGCAAAATTCAGAATCTCTGTGTGTGGGTAAGACCCAGGAATCTTTATCTATAATGAGACCCTTGAGTATGATTTTAGATTATAGATGTCTGGATTGCTCCCTAGACATCTGTGTCTGTGTCTTCATTGAATTTTTTTTAAAAAGTTAGCAATAGTGATGAGATCTCATCTAGGAAGTATTTTCTCAGAAGTGGGGAAGGGGGAAAAGAGATATCAAAATGGCATGAGGAACTTATTTAAAATATAGTTTTCCAGGGGCACCTGGCTGGCTCAATCGGTAGAGTATAAAATTTTTGATCTCAGGGTCATGAGAGTGAGCCCCACATTAAGGGTAGAGGTTATATAAAAAAAATAAAATCTTGGGCGCCTGGGTGGCTCAGTGGGTTAAAGCCTCTGCCTTCGGCTCAGGTCATGATCTCAGGGTCCTGGGATCAAGGCCCGCATCGGGCTCTCTGCTCATCGGGGAACCTGTTTCCTCTGCTCTCTCTGCCTGCCTCTCTGCCTATTTGTGATCTCTTGCTGTCAAATAAATAAATAAATAAAATCTTAAAAAAATAAAAAATAAAAAAATAAAATAAAATCTTAACTATAAATATATGTTTATATATATATAATTTAATATATAGAAATATGTATATAAAATATATATAGTTTTCCAGGCTTTAATTCAGACATTACATAGTGTCTGAGATAAAGTTCAGCAATCTACACTTTTAATAAGCTCTCAGGTGTCTCTCATGCCAAGCATGAGATCTCCGGTTTCAGGTCTTAGAAGTTATTACCAACACAGATTTTGAACAATCCAGGGTATCTGCACAAGACAGATGAACAAGACAATTTATTGGCAGTTCAAAGAGTTATTTCTTATTCTTTCTTTCTTTCTTTTTTTTTGAAGTAGCTTCTATGTCTACATTAATGATGGACCTTAATTAACAAAGATGTGTTCATTTTGCCCCCTCCTCCAAAAGCTAATGTTATTTAGATGTGTTTATGGCTCCATATAATCAAACCATGGGAATATTGTTATTTTTTGGCTTTCTGATCTAACATCAGAACTTCAGCCTGAAGTTCAGTGGAGTAGAAATTGGATAGTGGTAAAGTAGAGCAAGATTAATAACCTTGCAGAGATACTGAGAGTTCCTTGCGTAGGTGTATAATGTGCCTTCAGGTTTGGGCTCACAGGTCCTGAGGTGGTAGACAAGGTACAGGAGTGTTCTCTCTGAAGTTATACCTTATTTTCAGTGACCCAGAAATTCTGTCACCGTCCTCAGGAACCTGTAACAGAATACCCTTTGTGTATTGCTCCCAAAACAGCACTCTCCCTTGCTCCATTGTTAAAGAAATGCAAAAGAAAATAGCATATTGCCTTACAGTCTAGTGGACTGTTTCTTCTCTGTGAAATGTCTTTTTTGCTGGATTTTCATTTGAGCAGATTTTCCCCCCTCAGTTGAGATAAGGAAGAAAAAGGATACACTCACGATTGTAAGACCTCAACCCAATTACTACTTCATTAAAAAAAAAAAATTCCTTTTAATATGTTTTCATGACCCCTCGGATACTATTAAATTAAAAGAAAAAATGATGCACAGGACTTTTTCTCTCATGAATTATTTCTTGTTCTTGGTGACCCAGAACTTGTTGTCCTGTCCTCAGGAACCTGTAACAAAATATTTTCTGTATAGTTCTTCCCAAAACAGTACCCTCCCCATCCCTATTGTTTTGCAAATATAATAGATATCAAAGCACTGCTTTATAGTCAAGTGGACCAGATTCTATCAGTGACATATCCTAACTCTTTTAAAAGAGCAATTGGATTTTTTTCTCTTCTTAAATTCTGAAAATGTAAGAATTTCGGGAAGTGCTTAAAAACTATTGTGATTTTAAAAACATTCTCTTGTGGTCTGTCTTTGAACATACATTGTTTTATGTACAATGTAAACATAGAATTTCTGATTTGACTTAGGGAAACAATTTCCATGTTTCTAATTTTTTTCATAGTTCAAATTTTTGTGATGTGATGATATTCCACCATGTTGATATACCATAATATATGTATAGTGTTCACTAAGTATGGCAAATTTAAGGAATTTTCATTTTTCTTCAAAAAATTAATTAGAACAAGATTTTCCTTTGACTTAATTTCAGTAGGTTAAGTAGATTAGTAATTATATCATTTCTATACTTCCTGGTACTTTATCTTAATCTCTGTTGAATCAGTTATATCAGTGTGGTCACCAACAGTGTATTTGCCAGTTTTATCACAGTATTACTGGGGTTGAGCAGATCAGCTTTTTTTTTGTTCAAATAACAAAAGTACCTCTACTCATTACCTTTAGTTATATTTACTGAGTGCCCGTTTTAGTGCCTGTTTAGGAATGAATAATGCTAAATATTTGCAAGCTATTTATTTCATTTAACTTTAAATAAATCCTAGTAGGTAGACAGTATTACAGTTCTAATTTACAGGTGAGGAAATTGAGGCCTGAGTGCTTGACCAACTATCTAAGGTCACTGAGTGCTAGCTAATAGGTAGGCCAAGGCAGAATTTGAACCCAGGTCTTTTTTTTTTTTTTTTTAAGATTTTATTTATTTATTTATTTGACAGAGAGAAACACAGCTAGAGAAGGAACACAAGCAGAGGGAGTGAGAGAGGGAGAAGCAGGCTTCCCGCCGAGCAGGGAGCCCGAAGTGGGGCTCGATCCTGGGACTCTGGGATCATGACCTGAGCCGAAGGCAGTTGCTTAACCAACTGAGCCACCCAGGTGCCCCTAAACCCAGTTCTTACTCCAGAGTCTTGTTCTTAATCCTGCTTTACTTTACAACGTGTGTAGATTTCACATGTTTTTATAGTTGCCATACAATTACTTTAAATGACTCTGTTCTTTCATTGTGATAAAATACCTGCTTTGTTAAAGTCTGTTCATTTCATTCATAGTAAGTATTTAGGTTCTCTAGGCTTTTGCTATTATTAGATGAGACTTCATTGGTTATTTTTCTGCATATATATTTTTGCATTTGTAAAATTATTTGTTTTGGATAAATTTCAATGAGAGAATACTATATAGATCAGTTTTGATTCTTGCATGTGCCTCTTATGACAAAATGTACCTGTTTTATTATAATACCCTTTTGAATTTTGTAAGCTAGTCTTTAAAAGTGTTTGGGGTAATTGCTACACAGGGAAATAAACATATTCTTACTTGATTATATGTTAATATAACAGTGTTTCTGAATTTTCTTTGACTGTTTTACCCTTATTGGTGATTCTGCCTTACCGTTTTAAGATTACTTAACCATTCTGATTACTTCTTTGTAATTCCATATCATGAAATGGTGTACTTTTAAAAATCAAGGTGCAAGAGAAGTGTAACATGACTTCAAAATATCTGTATAAAAACCAGAGACTAAAGTTATCTATGTTTATTCCTGGGTAATTTAAAATTTTTAATTTTTTTTTAAATCCTACTGTGAGGCTTCTTTTATAAAATCAGAAAATCTTTCTTTTTAAACTCAACTGATAGAATGGATGTATTTCATATTGAAATAAGATATAAGATCAGACCTAAGGGATTAGTTGTAAAGAAACAAAAATCTTTGTCTCTCTATTGTCTCTCTAATGTAAATAAAAATATTTTAGCAGGTGAAATAAGTGACTTTCTAATTTTTCAGTGGGAAAGCTTCCCAATGTTTCATTGTCATTTTTTCTTTTATAGAGATGCTGTTCAGTTAAATGTGATTGCTACACGCCAGCTTATTCTCCTTGCACAACAAATGAAGAATCTGGAAGTATTCATGCATGTATCAACAGCATATGCCTACTGCAATCGAAAACATATTGATGAAGTAGTCTACCCACCTCCTGTGGATCCCAAGAAGCTGATTGATTCTTTAGAGTATGTTTATTTTAAATTTATACACTTTTGATTTGATCCCAAAATTTTGGACCCAAGTTTATCTATTTGTGCGTATCTCTTGGTCTATTTCAGTTTGTCTCTCTTTATCTTTCTCTCTCTCTTTCTTCACCTACACATATGTATACATTCATCTCTTCCTTATTCAACCAATTATTACATATCTACTATGTTGTTACTGTGAAGATTTACATCTGAGTGACTGTTGCTGAAGTCAGGGTGGATCTTTCACATTTGACCAGGTATGAGGGTTAGAGGAAGGTCTCTGAACAAGTCATCCATGATATTAGGACCTCTGTCTTTCAGGGAATTAATCTTACAACTATAAGAAGTGCCTGATATCCATGGAGACTAATGACTTCCCTGTTCAATAACAAGGTTCTAATTGATTAAAAAATTATCCTTTTTTCCCCTAAATGGAGTATATCTATATAGAGACCTTAAATTATTAGATGATTGGTCCCATTCCTTTAATGATACTCCTAGTTATTGTTTATTGTCTTTCTGAGGACTAGGATCCTATCAGCAATTATTATTTGAGAAATATTTGTAAATATTTGATAGATATGGCATAAGTGAAGTCAGAAGGGTCATTTGCTTCAGGGTGTACTTTCTCATCAAGTGAAACAAATAAGATCAAAGCAAAAACAAAAAGAAGGGTCTTTTCTTCTTTAACGGACTAGAATTATGGGAAATTCCCGTGTCCGTCATACCTGAACATATTCGTTAATCCTCCAATAACAGCCCTGTGGACTTTTTCCTCCTTTATTCTTCTCTGTTTCCCTTAGGTTTCCTTTCTTCCCAGAGATCCTATCCACTTTCAGCTCCATCTAGTTTCCCCTGCTTTTTCAAATTATCTTTTCCTAAGGGTGCTAGAGAGTGTTTATTGTTCCTCCAAAGTTTTCTCCTAAAGTAAGTACATGTAAATCTTTTTCTTTAAGGCTTTCTTGCTGATCAGTATGAGGAAGCAGACAGATTATAAGAAAATAAGTAAGAATGGGAGTTTACTAACGCATTCTTTTTTGTTTTTTTTAAAGATGTTTATTTATTTATTTGACAGAGGGAGAGATCACAAATAGGCAGAGAGGCAGGCAAAAACAAACAGTTTTTGCTGTTTTAATGTAGAAACTGTAGCGTTTTTTCAAGACTCATCTCCACTGTGGAATTTTTCCTAAGTCTAGTAGCAACCTCCCTTCACAGTTTTGTTAGATTCTTTTTCTTCCACACACAAAAAGTACTTCTACATGCAGAAGAAAACTTAACCTTCATAATCTTTGTTTTACACTTCCTCATCAGTTAGTATGGGTAGCTTTAGAGTGTGACATTGTACTGAATGTACAAGTCTATATAACATTATAGACAGGGAGGGTATCTAAACAGGTACATAATATAGTGGAATTGGAAATGTAGAATTGGAAAGACCATGGATTATCACCTAGTATATCACCCTTCTTTTACAGATGATCAGAGTAGACCTTTTCTTTAGAGACCCTGATAGAATTGGAGGAATTTTGTGGCTTCGTAGTAGGTTGCTAATTGAATTTTTATAGCATGATTCAGTTTATTTTTTTAATTTTTTTAAAGATTTTATTTATTTATTTGAGAGAGAGATCACAAGTAGGCAGAGAGGCAGGCAGAGAGCCCACCATGGGCCTCAGTCCCAGGACCCTGAGATCATGACCTGAGCTGAGGGCAGAGGCTTTTAACCCACTGAGCCACCGAGGCACCCAGTTCAGTTTATTTTTATCATTTACCTTAGTATTTGTTAGTCTTGCTAGTGAGAACATAACAGTTTTTAGTGCTTTACATGAACTACTTAGATCCTTAGACCTTTTATATTAATTGTAAATGTATGTTCATTGCAGATGTTTATAATTAACATATGGTGCTGTTTTGGTGGTTAAATAAAGATCTCTAATTCCTAATCTGAAACCTTTGGGGCCAGATATATTTTGGAATTTCTTTGGATCTCAGAAAGAAAATGTAATCTATATACTCTGTAATATGAAATAACTTCAGCTAGATCCAGGGTAGAACCCTGATCAAACACATATGAAGTGTATGTATATAGTACATACTTTTATAAGTATAAAAAATACCACTTGGGGTAAATCAATTAGTTCCGACCAGTTATTGACACCACCATATTATTTTTGAAAGAACTCTTGGCTTTCAGACCTTTTGGGATATAGAAATTGTATATGAGATGTGGACTTGTAGTTGATGTTTAATGAAAGTAATATTCACTTCCTTTTTTTTTTTAGTAAAAATTGTCAAATCATTTGAGTCAGAGCAACAAATATATTGAATATGCAAAGTTAAGTGGTTTAGATTTTATAGTAAAACATCTGAAAATATTTTTGCATGCAATTTCTTTGCTAACCAGGTGGATGGATGATGGCCTAGTAAATGATATCACACCAAAGTTGATAGGAGACAGACCTAATACATACATATACACGAAAGCGTTGGCAGAATATGTTGTACAGCAAGAAGGAGCAAAGCTAAATGTGGCGATTGTAAGGCCATCAATTGTTGGTGCCAGTTGGAAAGAACCTTTTCCAGTAAGTTGTGAGAAATCTTTGTGAATAATGGAATGGAGAATTTTAAGTCTTGTCTTTGTATAAAAAGAGTTGGCAATTGTTTAAGAGCCGTTATTTACTGTACATGGTTTACTATGGCAAAACTGTTCTCATTCATAGAAAGACACTTTTATTGCTACTTTCTTATAATGTAATGCTGCATATATAGAAATGCAAATAAACATTTAAAAAATCTTAACTTAAAATTAAATTAAATCAAAGGCTGTGATGTTGTCTGGAGTCTAAGTTAGACCTTGCATTATATGTTTTCTTTGTGACTGAGAAGATACTGGACTCTGACACATCAACATTTATTGAGTTTTAAAATTATTTACTGATTAGTTTCCCTTGTGGAGGTGAAAGAAATAGAGATGAAAATATTAAGGATCTTATTTTATTTCATTTGTTTTTTAGTACCAAAAAGAGGCAAGCCTTCCAAGGGGTAAACTCTTTCCTGTATAGATCACAAGCTAAGAAAGGCGTAAGAGATTTCTATGATAATTTGCTGTAGAAAAGCAGGCCATTATGATTTGTGAATCCCTGGAATAAGAAAAAATAGATATAAACTAAGATTAATTGATTTACAAAAAATCTAGGTCTTTGTAATGATAGTAAGTGGTAGCATCTCTTTTGTTGTTTTGACAGTGTTGTCTTTTCCTCTGTTTTATTGAGTAATTTTGAGGAGGATTTCCCATTTCCCCCTAATCTCAGGATGCTCCTTCAGTAAATAGCACAAAATCAAAGTTAAGTAGATTTAATTTAGCTAAAATATTTGACAGGTATAAACTTTTATTGAATTCTCTTTGTAGAGAGTTAATGGAAGAATAGGTAACCCTTTGAAAATTACTTAATTTCACCATTTGCAGTATCAGGAGAACACTGCTTCTGTTCCAGGAGAGAAATATTCTTTTTTAGTTTTTAGAAAATTGCTAGTATATATATGTGGTTGTGGATTTCAAATAATAAATCTCTAGTTTTATAATATTTCTAAGCTCCCCCTGTTTTTAATTTTTGTATTAGGGATGGATTGATAACTTTAATGGACCAAGTGGTCTCTTTATTGCGGTAAGTAAACCTTTCAATTTATTTAATAACATTCTGCATATTTTTCTGTTTTCTGTATATCTTTGTGTGTGTGTATGTGTATGTATGCTCTCTGGCTTATATATCTTAAGTTGTTGTTTTTAATTTCAACAAAGGCAGGGAAAGGAATTCTTCGAACAATGCGTGCTTCCAACAATGCCCTTGCAGATCTTGTTCCTGTAGATGTAGTTGTCAACACGAGTCTTGCGGCAGCCTGGTATTCCGGAGTTAATAGGTATATGAGGTGACAATGTCGCTTGTTTAAATATATAGTAACTGTGAAGGGAAAAGAGAGCCAGTGGCTAATGTTAATTAATTCCCTCAGTAGAGATAATTTCCATACCAGTATGTACAGGTATTATCACTTCGGTTGCAAGAATTGATATAATCATAGGTAATATAGTAAGTAGTCCCATCAGTTGTAAGTAAGAATTGACATTAATTTTCATATACTGTCTTACAGGATGGACAAGTTCATTTGGGATTGAGAATGAGAAAAACCCAAAACCCTGCCACCCTCAGTGCTTTTTTTATCCAAACTAAAACTTGGTGTAAACTTATAAAATCTCTGAGATTCTCAGAGAATGGCTTACATATATCAAACATGGCATACTAGAGCAGCATTAAAGATTTACAGAACACAAGTAGGGAGGAGGGACCGAGGGAGAGGGACGAGGGACGAGGGACTGAGGGAGAGGGAGGAAGCAGACACCCCTCTGCCACTCCGAACTGAGCAGGGAGCCTGATATAGGGCTCAATCCCAGGACCCTGGGATCATGACCTGAGCTGAAGGGAGACACTTAACTGACTGCGCCACCCAGTCGCCCCACTGGAGCAACTTTATTTAACTCAGGCCTCTTTTTGTTTGTTTGTTTGTTTGTTTGTTTGTTTAACTCAGGCCTCTTTTTAAAGGGGAGTAGTAGCATTTATGGGTGACTCTTAAATTTTAAGCTTTTCAAGAACCTTTTTTCCCCTAATCAATAAACTGCCCTTATTTTTTAAATCAGCATTTTATATCCTAAAAAAGGAGGGATATGATAATATGAGTATATTGTTTCTGGTAAAAAGGAACTCAGTCTGGCTTAGTCGTTAAGCGTCTGCCCTTGTCTCAGGTATGATCCTGAAGTCCTAGGATGGGATGGAACCCTGTATCAAGCTCCCTGCTTGGCACAGGGCCTGCCTCTCCCTCTCTCACTCCCCCTGCTTGTGCTCCCTCTCTTGCTGTGTTTCTCTCTGCCAAGTAAATAAATAAATAAATATAATCTAGATCCTCTGGAAATGAGGAGACAGGAAGAGCTGAGGTTGTTTGCCATTCTTGTTTCCTTACCTTTAAAAACAGATATTCCTGTTGTTACAAGGAAGAAAAATATGAGAAGAGAAAATACTGTACTTTTTTATAGTAATTTTTTTGGTGGGGGGGAAGGGTAGTTGTAAATAGTCCTTCAGACACAAAGATTAATTGTTTAAGGATGATTTTTGAAATAATGAATGTAGAAAAGGTACCCATTATCCTTATTTCTTCCTACTTGAATATAAGATTTAGATTGGATAAGTTTGGCCTATTTGTATATTTCATTGCTTTGATCTTTGTCTTTGCAGACCAAGAAACATCATGGTGTATAATTGCACAACAGGCAGCACTAATCCTTTCCACTGGGGTGAAGTTGGTATGATTTTACCTGTGTTTTTGAATGTTAGAATAAATATTAATAATATATTCACTGAGTTTTTATGTTAGAATATACTCACGAGGCATTAAAAAAAGCCAGTGAGTTACCAATTTATTCTTATTTTAATTACTGTGTTAGAATATCTATATCTGTACTGCCTTGTGGTCCTTAGCGGTGTTTTGTAAATTAAAAATTATCCTGTAGTATATTCCCTCCTAGGCCCACCCTTTTCTGACTTTTACTCTTTTTCTGCTGCCATCCCCAGCATCCCTCACAGATAAATGCCCATGGCCAGGAAACTGATTGTTTTCCTCTCGTGGGTACTCTCAGTCCTGAGGTTGTCTATCCTTAGGCAATATCACTTCCAACTATAAGAGTTGCTTTATCGCAGGAGCCAGCTAGCTCCTAGCTACCTACCTACCTGGCCAGCTACCACAAGAGTAATAAATTAAGGAGTTAGCAAGTAGGATACATTTTGCCAGAGTATTTTCTATTACATTTATTAATTTATTGAAATTCACAAATTTGCAGGAATATATGTGTGCTATACTGCTTGTTCTAAATTAGGGTTAATAGAACTTAAAGCCTACTGAAATTGAATAATTTTTAAGTTTATGTTTTCAAATTTAAAGTAAGATATATCAATGGCATTGATTTAGTAATAGGTCTTATTTTACCTCTCATCAAACAATTTTTGTTGCTCTTACAGAACGGTTTTGATTTTAAAGTAAATCTTTGTGTCATTTGTCCTAGGGTTTTTCAGTGCCCTTTTTCTTTCAATTTAAAGATTGATCACTATAACATATAAGAAAAAAATCCAGTCCAGGGTGATTTTATTTTATGATAATTATTTAAATAGTATTCTTCTAAGAATTTTAAAGCATTGAAATGAGTTAGGTTTTTATAATCTCTCGTTGTGTTGTAAAGTTTAGTAAAAATCAAGTTGAGCGTTATTTTTAAGTGGATTTCTCAGTATATATTTTCATTAAAGTATTAACATAGATAATAGATTTGATTTTGTCGATATTGTATTACCTAAATAAATTACGGCAGAAGTAAATTTTGGGTTGTTTTAAGCTTGTTGATGTATGTTAATTTGAGCAGCTTAATTATTTATAAGCAAAGAATGATGATTTTCCTTTTCTTTTTTAAGTAAGTATACAGTAATAAGAATCTGGAAAGAGGAACAGAAAGAAAGAAGCTATCGTGAGAAGTGAATTATAGAAAGTGACATTGTAAACTGACATAGGTAAAACATTAAAAGGATTTTTAAGAGTGAATTGTAGCAAAATTCATTCATCTAATTAAAATTCATAGTGACAGTTCTAAAACCACTTGAGTTCAGCAGTCTAATACCCATATTCTCTTAGCTACTATGGAGAGTAGAAAAGTTTGTTTCTTAATTGAGCGAACTCTGACATCTTTGGTAAAATATTTTGCTTTGTAAAAACATTATTTTTTTTTCAAAACTTCATTACATGGTTATTATCAAAGCTGTTACACAACTTTTCTTCCTCAGAATACCATGTAATTTCCACTTTCAAGAGGAATCCTCTCGAACAGGCCTTCAGACGGCCCAATGTAAATCTAACCTCCAATCACCTTTTATATCATTACTGGATTGCTGTGAGCCATAAGGCCCCAGCATTCCTGTATGATATCTACCTCAGGATGACTGGAAGAAGCCCAAGGTAATGGTGACTAGCTCTGTCTTATCTGTTCCTCTGACTGTTAAACAACCCATGCTTACACTAAAATGCATATTCATTAACTCTGTATTTGTTTATGCTTATGATAAGGCTTAATGGCCTTTTGCGAATGAGAAGACTCTTGAAATTAAGACTTTGTCAGAAAAGCAAAGGTAGTGTTGTCACTTACTCTAATTTATTCTGAAGTTTGGATGATAAATTATTGTCATGTGCTGAATTCTAGGTCTGACTTTAGGTATTTTTTCTGAATAACAAATAACATTCAAAATGCTCTGACGCTTATTTTTCCTACAGGAAATTATCTAAATCATTTCTTCAAGATGAATCCTTTAAACCAAGTGTTCAGGCGCCCTAATATTAAGTTCTATTCCAACAACTTATTGCTTCATTATTGGAAGGGTGTCAGACATACAGTACCTGCATTATTGCTCGATCTTGCACTCAGGTTGACAGGTCAGAAACCGTGGTAAGAAGAATAGCAGTAAATACACCTATGTATTGGTAAGGTGGTGGAAGCTTGCTGGAGAGACAAAAAGTCCGCTAGCATGAGCTTTACCTTTAGAATTACTAACCTGATTAATCACAATCACAATCAGGATGCTAGGACATTTCTTAGAAATGGAGGGATATTTGGGGAGGCTAATTGTGGCTCATTCTTACTGGGCCATTGATCCTCCAAAATCCCATAATAGAGGAAATGTCCAGCATCAAGGTTGTCATTGTTATTATAAGCTGAAATTGAGCCCATCTCTCCCCCTTAAAAACTTAGAAGTGAGTCTGTAGGGGATTGAGGATAAAATGTTTGCTGTGAGTGGATTGTGCAGTTCTATATGAAAAAACGTAGAATGCTTCTAAAAAATTGTCTGAAATATCTCAGCTGCCCATTCAGCTTATAATATGGTAATTATAGTTTTTGACTAATTTTCCAGGTTGAAAATGTCATAGTTTAAAACAAAAGTTAACAAACGGCAAGCTTTCTATTTTCTTATGGTTGTTGTATAGCCTTTCTTTTCTTTCTTATTGAAATCCCACAAACTTAAAGTCCTCCTACTGTCTTTACCAGAATTATAGTGAAATGTACCATAAATATATTTATTTTTTTTAACTATATTGGCGTTACAGTGGAGCCTTTGATTGGAGAGTTCAGCATTTGAGTATTAATGTATAAAGAAGATGCTGATTCCTGAACTTCCATCAACTGTTCAAAAAATAAAAGTGAGGTATCTGCCAGTTATAGTGTATCAGGATCTGAGTTTCTTGTAGGGATTTTCTGTGGATTCAGTTGTTCATTATGTTCCTCACCCAATGTGTTAAATACTGAAATATGTGAGAGGTGTCGAATTGAACAACTTTAGGTTAGGTAAAGAAATACTTAATGGAAAAAAGATTCAAATTATATCAAAATTATTTTCAAGTGTTTTTAGAGTGACCTGTGAAATGAAGTGTTTGTGATTGGCAGCATCTTTCATGGCTAAAAAGCAAATGTAAATTCATGAGTGATGGCATTACATGCTTTCCTGATATTAATAAGGTTGTGGCATATTAGAGCAGAAAAGTAAAACAGGGTAGACATATCACAAAGCTTTATATAGAAAAGGGGGCTTAGTAAACTTAAACAATGTATGAATAGCAAGTTTATTAAATAATTTATAATAGGTATTGCTATATAACAAATCATCTCAAACTTAATGGGTCAGAAAAGCAGAAGTTACTTTATTATTTCTTCCAGTTTATTGTTTCTCTCAGGATCAGGACTTCAGGAAGGAATCAGCTAGGCAGTTTTGGCTTTGGGCGTCTTCTATGTGATTCTTAGAAGGAGCTGAAAGGAGGGCGTGTAATGGAAATACCTTGTGTTGCTGTCTCTTCATATAGGATACAGGATCTCTTCCTGTAGTCTCTTTTCAAGGACTAGTGGTAGTCTTAGGTGAAATAAACTGCTTACATGGTGGCTAAAGCCTTCAGGGAGAGGTCTTGGAGCAGGCAAGTGGAAGCTGTGTGTGTTTTCTGACCTACCCATAGAAATCATGCAGTACTACTGCCACCTCATTCTTTAGTCAATGCAAGTCACCCTCAAGTCCCCCAAAATTCAAGGAAGGGGAATGTAGAGAATGTCCAAGGTCATGTAAAACTTGAGCAAAAGGTATTGTTGAAATCATTTTGGAAAGTGCTATAGGCTCTAGTCAGCCTTCTGGCCACAACAGTTCTTATTCCTCCCTCATGGAAAATACACTTCCTTCTTCCCCCTACCAAGACCTCTCTGGCATCAGCTTGAAGCCACTGTTGGGTCAGCTGAATCTGATGCAGTTGTGGATGAGGCTCTTTAGAAGTGGTTTTGCAAGTGTAGTTCCACAGTTACTGGTCTGAAAACCTGTGAATGAAAGTTCCAAGTTACCTGCTGCCCACACACATAACAGGTAATGGTGAGACAAGCATAGAAAAATGACTGGACAGTTTTGTGTAGTCACTGATCTGCAACAGTTTTGAATTCCAGCTAGGTGTGTTTGATGGTTTCTTAATTAGGGTTCAGTCCTACTTTCTGGTTCTTTGAGGTTCTTGGCTCTGCCTTCTGAGTCATCCTTCTTTTTCACTAAAAAGAAAAGAAAAACCTGGGTTTACAACTGAATCGAGTTCTTACCCTACTTCCTACCCTTAAAAGGTTGGATATGCCTACGGCTGGGATCAGCAAACTTTTAGTAAAGGACCCTCTAGTTTCTTTGCAATTATTCAACTCTGCTGTTAAATGTAGCTTCCACCTTGCAGCTGCTCAGCTGTACAGCCGTATGCAATATGTAAATGAGTAAGCATGACTACATTCCAATAAAACTTTATTTACAAAAAACAGGTGCCTTTGATCCCTAGGCTCTGGTCTGCTGACCCTTGATCTAGAGGCCTCTTTTCACTTTTGTCTCTGTCCCTTTAAGTGTAAACTGCTATGATTCCTTTTAAAACTGCAGGTTTGTATTTCTCATTTTACAACAGTCTACTCCATTAGACCAAATCCCTACCCACAGATCTCTTTGAAACATGCCTTTTTCTGTCTTGGGTTCTTTAAGAGGTTTCTGTGGAACAATACCCTTCGATCTTAGATCCTTGCCTATTCAAGGTTCTGCCTCTTTGACAATAGTTTCTATGAGACATGTCTTTAAGATTGGAGTGAGCCTTTTATCTGAAAGGTTCTATAAGGTACTATTTTAGATCTTTCTGAGGTCTTAACAGAATATCTCACATCTACATTCTGGCCTTGAGCTATGCTCAGAAGCCATTTCTTTCTTTTTTTTTTTTTTTTAAGATTTTCTTTATTTATTCACAGAGAGAGAGAGATCACAAGTAGGCAGAGAGGCAGGTAGAGAGAGAAGGAAGCAAGCTCACTGCTGATCAGAGAGCCCACGAGGGCCTGGATCCCAGCACCCTGAGATCATGACCTGAGCTGAAGGCAGAGGCTTTAACCCACTGAGCCACCCAGGCACCCTCAGAACCCATTTCTTTTTTTTTTTTTTTTAAGATTTTATTTATTTGACAGAGAGAAACACAGCCAGAGAGGGAACACAAGCAGGGGGAGTGAGAGAGGGAGAAGCAGGCTTCCCGCCGAGCAGGGAGCCCGATGTGGGACTCGATCCCCGGTCTCCAGGATCATGGCCTGAGCCAAAGGTAGTCACTTAACCAACTGAGCCACCTAGGTGCCCCCGGAAAGGTTTTTTATTTAGGCAATTTTATAAATGTGAAGTAGAAAGTATTATTTCTATTCTTTAACTTGTTCAGATATTTACTGAGCACGGTACTGGGCTTTATAGCTTATATTGGGGCCTTAAAATAACGCATCCTTCTACATTAAAGTAACGTTAATTGTGTCATTCATGGTGTCCACTTTATTCATTTATATTATTCTGTGTGTCACCTAGATAAAAAATCTAACTTGCTGTGTTTCTTGACATACTGATAAAAAGTACCACTCAAACATGCATCATAAGGAATCCTGGGTAACAGTCAGTGGGGACTAGGATGTATGGTATTATTACAAGTGGAGGCAGTATAAATTATTCACTCTCACTCTTCAAATGCAGTAGATATTTCATCACTCTTAAAAATGACTTTAGAAAAATGGTTTCATAGTCCAGTTTTTTTGTTATTTAGCCTAATTCTCTCTACCTTAACTTCTGTGAATCTGGTATTTTTTATCTTTCTGGTTGTTAATGGAGGGCAGTTTTGGCCTCCATCAAGGAACATTTGAAAGTATTTGGGGATGTTTTTAGTTACTACAACAAGTAGAAGTTATGCTCCTGGCATTTTAACGGGTGGAGTTAGGGATGGTGAACATCATACAGTGCACAGGACAGCCCCTCACCACAAAGAATTATTTGGCTCAAAATGTCTGTAGTGATTGAGGTTGAGAAGTCCTGGGCCAGATCATGCCCTGCTCTAAAGGATTGTGATGATTTTTTTGCATGTTGCCATAATAAAGAATAGATACATACTCAGAACATACATGGTGATATAGTCTCAGACATCTATCTGCTCATAGAGCATTTGAACCAAAGAATGATTATGCAAAATTTAAAGTTTCTTTTTATCCCCATAGTATTCAATCCAGTACTTTTATACCTTGATAAATATTCTGTGAACATCACACATATGTGGCCTTTCAGATTTCCTTATTCCCTTCCAATTTTTTATTGTATTTTTGAATGGCTCAATCATTGATTGGTTGCAGGGTAATTTTGTCACGAGTGAATCTGAAGATAAGACTAGATGAGAATTGTCAGTGAAAAAGAAATTAAGAAGAACTTGTTAATAAGATGTGTTTTAGAAAATAATGTTAAGCAAATACGTGTATGTTTATAATTCAAGTGTACTATACTGGTTGTGATAGTAGATATTGATTTAATTGCAGACCTGTTATATCTTTTTTGTTCTTGTAATAGAAAGAAAATGGTCTAATCTCTTTTCTAAAGGGAGCATGTATTGGTTCCCCCCACCCCCATGTGCTTTCTATCTGAACTAATTCCTGTCCAAATACAGCCTTCCATGCTCAGTAATTCTTTTCATGTTTGATGGAAGATTTATTTTGAGATTATTTTCTTGCATGAACCACAGGTTTTCTTTGCATAGTCCATGTTGCCTCATTTTCTTGTAGTATTCTGGATTCAGGATTTCTTTCTAAATGTATTGAATGTGTCCTAGGAATTGTTGAGCTGATGTTACTGTTTTGACTTTCCCCCCATTTGTAGCATTCTAATTTTCTCCAACTTTCCTCATCTCTAAAGCCCCTGATTTGGGGACTTCTAAACTCTGTAAATGCTAATCCTTATTGTGGGAATATATAAACAGAATTCTTTCAAACTATTTTTCCACACATTATTTTTCTGTTTATCAGAGGCCAGGAATTTTTGGTGTGTGTTTTGTTTCAGAAAATTATTTTCTTCCCTTTTCCTACTTATCATAGGTAATTATTATATAGAGATATTACTGCTCTGGTTAGTGTTATGATATCAATGACTTACAGTGAGCCATGATATATAAAATGACAGATTTAAAGATTAAGGCCCCTTATCCTTTTTAAAAAAGAACAAATAAAAAATGTCAGACTTTCTTATTTCTATAAGGATGGGTAATGGGAGTTTGGGCAGTTAAGTGAATATCTTGAATACCTATTTCAGAAAGTTTTCAGCAGAAGTCATTGATTTCATAGCACATTCAGACAAGAGTGGTAACCTTTCTGTGTTAAAGAGAAAATTACTTTTAAAATATATGTGGAGAGAGTTGATTTCATGGCAAATGAGTATTTCTGTGTGCTTTGCCTCCATGATGCTAAAGAGTTGAGATTATAATGTAACACCATATGTTATGAATTCACAGGAAGTCTTAGTAATTGTAGCCAAACTAAAATGTAATTGAAGGAACAAAGAGCAAAGGATTACCAATTGAAAACATTTATTTGCTTAGGATTATAGTAGAAAATAATGACCTCAAAGTATTGTATTTCCTTTGAAAATTAATTTCATATATCAACAGAACTCTGTTTAGGCAGCATTAAATTCATTTGCTGCTACTAAAAAATTTTTCAATATTGGATTTATAAAATGTTCTTCAAAGATACAGAAATATTCTTTTTCTATGGTAGTTTGGTACACTTAATGAATTACGTATTATAATTTTACTGTTACTATCTCAATATAGAAACTGGTACCCTGGGTAGTGATGAGATTTTTCCTAATCTATGCAAATTTGAATCTGTCCATTTTTCTTACAATACAGGATGATGAAAACGATAACTCGTCTTCACAAAGCTATGATGTTTCTTGAATATTTCACAAGTAATTCTTGGGTTTGGAATACTGACAATGTCAATATGTTGATGAATCAGCTAAATCCTGAGGATAAAAAGGCAAGTATTTTCTGTTTTATATTAGAAAATATGTAGTAGGGCACCTGGGTGGCTCAGTGGATTAAAGCCTCTGCCTTTGGCGCAGGTCATGATCTCAGGGTCCTGGGATCGAGGCCCGCATCAGGCTGTCTGCTTACCAGGGAGCTTGCTTCCTCCTCTCTCTCTGCCTGCCTCTCTGCCTGCCTGTGATCGATCTCTCTCTATAAAATAAAATAAAATAAAATAAAGTAAAGTAAAGTAAAGTAAAGTAAAGTAAAGTAAAGTAAAGTAAAGTTAAAGTAAAGTAAAGTAAAATAAAATAAAATAAATATAAAATAAAATATAAAATAAAAATCTTTAAAAAAAAAGAAAATATGTAGTATATTAATTGGAGAACCCTTAGGAATTGAGAAATAATTGGCTCAAAGACATTTGACCTATTTATAGTGTCTTGTTAAAGCTTCAGTTGTAGTTGTTGGTAAAATAAAATTGCTGTATCTTAAAATTTATAGTGTAAGTGTTTGAGAGTGGCAGAGGTGCTTTCAAAGTACGATTGAAATGTTGATTCTTTTTTTTCCCCTTTAGTCAAATTCATAGAAAACTGGACTTCTTTATGCGTTTTTCCTTCACTTTGTTTTCTTTGAATTGCAAGAAAATAAAGTTCTCTCTGAAATTGTTTTACTCATATATTCTTACATTTCTTATTTCATATTTCATCCTCTGTTAGTTTGAAACTTAAAAATATGTGTGTTGTTGTTGTTGTTGTTGTTGTTGTTGTTTTTGCGGTTACCTTAGATGTTTTAACATGCATACCGAAAAGTCTAAATTAAGCAACTTCTGTAGCCTCTTCCTTAATGATATTTAGGGCCTTAAAGTCTTTGAGCTGTAACTCTCACCCCACTAATATACATATTTATACATTACGTCAGTTCTCTACTTAAGTCTTACAATTAGATATGATTTTGTTTAGTTTTATTTAAATTTAATCAGTACTTACCAATATCTTGCTATTAAATCTTCTCTTTAGGGTCATTTTCTTTCAGCTTGAAAGCTACCCAGAATATGATTTAGTAGGGGATCTGTTGTAGTGAACTCTCAATGTTTGATTATCTGACATGTCTCTGTTTCACTGTTGTTTCTCTAACATTTTGTCACATTAAAGATAACTTTCTTTTTATATTTAATATTTGGCTTAATATGTTATTGCTGTTGAAAAAATCAGTCTCATTTGCTCTTGCATTATGGGTGATACTTCATCTCTTTTTCAGAGTTTTTCTTTGATATTCTACAGTTTCACTTGAATGTGTCTGCATGCATTTTTTTTTTTTTTTTTAACTTATCCTGTTTCACAGTGGACTTCCTGGATGTGAAGTCCATTGTTTCTTCGCATATGGCCTCTTCACCATTCTCTTGTCTTGTGAAATTTTAATCATTCTCTCCTCCAGGTCTTTAACTTTTATTTCGTATTTTGTATCTCTTTGTTTCTGGCCTAAAGCTAATAATTAATGTTCTGTGGCAGTCCTTCAGCTGTGCCTAAGCCACCCCGTTGAATTTTGGGTTTCAGGTATTTTCATTTTTAGAGGCTTGGTGTATTTTTGATAACTTATAGACATTTCTTAAATAATCCTTAGGATTTTTTTTCTTGACATATGGTATACATAATTGTTTTAAATTCTGTTTCTGATAATTCAAACTTCTAAAAGCTGTGTAGCTTAACATCAGTCATTTCATCTGTCCTTTAAGCTAGATCTTACTCATGGCACCCTTGTTTCTTGTTTCCTATTGTTTGACTTGTTCCTTGTTCGTGTTCCTTGAGGATTTCTGTGGGAATTTTTTGAAGTTTGTGTTGAAATTGCAGTTTCACAAAAAGGATTTGCCCTTGCTTCTGCCAGAAGCCTAATAATGACTATTAGCATTAACTAGCCAGGTGACATTAATAGGCCAAGACCACTTTGAAATATTTGATGAAGTTTTTAAAAAAGCACACAACTCAAGTAAATACAGGCGTTATGTAGGCTGGTTCATGATTACAATTTCTCAAAGGAGATTTTTTTTTCATCTTCCCAGTTGCAGCTTCCTTTTCTTTACATTTCTTTCCTTAAAAATTTTAATGTTTTCAGGCACCTGGGTGGCTCAGTGGGTTAAATCCTCTGCTTTCAGCTCAGGTCATGATATCAGGGTCCTGGGATTGAGGCCCGCGTCAGGCTCTCTGCTTGGCGGGGAGCCTGCTTCCTCCTCTCTCTCTTCCTGCCTCTCTGCCTGCTTGTGATCTCTCTCTGTCAAATAAATAAATAAAATCTTAAAAAACAATTTTAATGTTTTATTTAATAGATCCAAAATAGTATTATATGATTTAAATGAAAATTTAAAAATTACTTAAAATTTAAAAAAACTATTTAAAGGATATTATACTTTCAGTTTCTTTATACTGAGCCTTTTAAACCCAGTGTGCATTTTACACTCTCCAGCACATCTCAGTTCAGACCACTTTTAAGTTCCCAGAGATGTGCGTGGCTTGTGGTGGTTACCATATTAGATAATGCAGATTTAGTCCCCTTTTACTGGTTGTGCTGACAAAAGCATCAAGAGTACAGTTTTTCTGCCCACTTCTGTGTGTGGTAGGTTTACTTTTTTTCCGCTCTTGCTCTGAGGCTACAGCTTTTGGGATTTTTATCTTTTTGCAGAAGTATTCCATAAGACTCAACTTATTGGGCCATAGGCTTTATAAGCCCATCTTCCTTGTTGCCTACAGCCTTCAAAGCAGAAGGTGTAAGGTACCAGGGTCCTGCAGATAATCTCGGGTTAGAAGATTAGTGGCTTCTGCTAATTCCTTATTTTCTCCCCTCCTAAATTCCCTCCCCCCGTACCAGTGCACAAACACATGCTGCCCTGTGGATTATCAGAAAATGAGCACTCAGGTGAAGAAATAGAACATTATTATTATCCCCAGAGATCCCCTCAGGCCCTCTCCCAATCACTGTCTCCCAAAAGTAACAACTATCTTTAATTCTAACACTAAATGGTAGTTATACACATTGTCGACTTTGTACACATGGTATCATACAGTATTTTTTCTTTTTTTTGTTGATATATTTCCAGTTTTTGGCTTTTAGGAATAATTCTTTAAACCATGCGTACACATTTGTATAGAATCTATATCTAGAAATAGAATAGTAGCTAAGACAAAGGATATTTGTATGTTCAATGTAGCTGATAATGCTAAACAGTTTTCCAAAGTAGTTGTACCAATTTACATTCCAAGTAGCAGTTTATGAGAGTTCCTGTTAATCTACATCCTCTGAACAGTTGGCCTTTTCATTTTAATTTTTAATTTTAGCCACTTTGGTGGGTGTATAGTGGTATCCCAATGTAATGTTAATATGCACTTCATATTACATAAAAAGTTTGTGTGAAATGGCAAAAAGTGCCAATAATGCCACTAAAAATGGGCTAGAGATGAACAGTTTACAGAAAATAAATGCAAATGATTCTTAACCACTCGAAATTCTTAACCATTTCATACTCTTTCTCACTCATAAAAAAAATGGAAATGTAAATTGAAACTAGACTGAGATATTTATTATTTAACAGTTTGCAAAAATGTAGACTTTGTCAGCATATCCTTCTGGTAAGTCCCTGGCCAGTGGGAGCTCTCATACATTTTTGGTAGAAAGGTATACTTTCTCTGACCTTGTATTTTCAACTTTTCTGTATCCTTATCTTTTCTTTCTTTTTTTTTTTTAAAGATTTTATTTTATTTATTTGAGAAGCAGGTTTCCTGGATGTGGGGCTTGATCCTAGGACCCTGAGATCATGACCTGAGCTGAAGGCAGGCGCCCAAGGACTGAGCCACCCAGGCACCCCTAGATATTTCTCTTCTAAGCAGCATAGAGGTTTTCTTTTTCAGTCTGACAATTTTGGACCCTTATTTGGAAGACTTCATCCATAATGTAATTTCTGATAAGATTTAATTTAAATCTAACTCTTAGTGTTTTCTATTTGTCTTGTTTTAAATTTCTTTTTTTCTTTCTTTGAGGTTAGTTTTTACAGTTTTCTATTTTACCATCTGTATTAGTTGTTACATAGAAATATATTAGTTGTATTGGCAGGTTACTCTAGAGATTACAGCATCCTTCTTTAGTTTATCAAGGACAAATATAATATTGGTACTTCTGCCCTTTTATGGATAATTCAAGGACCAATGCATATTTTAATTCTGTATGGGTGTTAGAGGTCTCACAATCCTTATTCTTATTGCAGTCTGTGCAGTATCCACATAGATTTGTCAGCATCATTGCTCTTCATTTCTTCCATTTCCAGACTTCAATCTGGAATCATGTTCATTCTGCTTAAAGAGTACCCTTTAGTGTATTTCCTCTGTTGTGCATCATCTGATGTCACATTGTCTCAGTTTTTATTCTTCTGGAAACATCTTTATTTGTCAAAGGTGTTTATACTGGTATAGAATTGTATGTTAACAGTTTTTTTCGAGCCCTGGAAGACATCCTCTTATGGTCTTTTGGCTTCCTTTGCTTCTTCTGAGAAGTCAATGTCAAGTTTAATACTTAAACCTTTGGAGGTAATCCATAACACCCCTTTCTACTGTTTTTGAAATTTTCATCTTTGATTTTCAACAGTTTTACTCTCATGTGCTCAGATACGTGTGTGTGTGTGTGGTATATGTGTGTTTTGAGTCTTTGGCTTATGTATCATCATTTTCAGAAATTTCCAGCTATTGTCTTTTCAGATAGTGCTTCTGTTCCACTCTTTTTCACTTTGCCTGTGGGGATCCAGTTACACATATGTAATGACTTCTCATAATATCTTCTCTCTGAAGTGGAGTCTCCATTTTAGTGCAGTGTTACTTTAACGGTTTATTTATGATAGCTTTTTTTGGTCTACAACTTGATATTTTCAGATAAGTGATGGTAAATACTGAATAATATGTTTATTACTCAAAAAAATAATCTGCTTTTGTATGGAGAAGCACTGAGCAGTACATAGCCCTCTTATTTTGTCATGAAGTTGCATTTTTGTAAGTTTTCTTTTCTAGATTTGTCCATCCTTTTTTATCAAATGGCCTCTTTAGTGTTACCTAAACTCCTAAGCCAGCTTTCACAACATATTCTTTCTCTTGATGTCATCACTCTTTTGTAGGAAAAGTAGTATGTGTGATATGCAGGGTGTTGAGGAGGAGATGCTGTAGGTAGAAACTGGAAATAAATGTATTAATACATGTATAAAGTGCTGAGTAAAACAGATTATTTGGACACTTGATATACTTCTCTTTAAATGCTGACATGAGTTTTTAGGTTATCTTCTGAAATGTTTCTGTATTTAGTGGAAAGTATAAATAAGGATAAGAATTTCTTTGTAAATAGCAGTAAGATTTTAAAAGTTAATATTATAAACATTTTGTAATCTTGTAATGTGTAATTAGCTTTTAATAATGTATGAATTTTGGGGGCACCTGGGTGGCTCAGTTGATTAAGCTTCTGACTCTTGATCTCAGCCTATGTCATGATCTCATGCATCCTGAGATCAAGCCCTGTGTCAGACTCTGCACTCAGCAGGGAGTTTACTTGGGTTCTCACCCTGCCCCACCCTGTGGGCACGCTCTCTCGCGCTCTCTCTCTGTCTCTCTGTCTCTCTGTCTCTCTCTCTCTAAAAATAAATAAATAAATCTTTAAAAAAAATTTTTTTAAATGTGAATTTTTTACTAGTTGTGAAAAAAAATATTCAAGAAAGTAACCGATTTTTTTTTGTTTCTATAGACCTTTAATATTGATGTACGGCAGTTACATTGGGCAGAATATATAGAGAACTACTGCATGGGAACTAAGAAATATGTACTGAATGAAGAAATGTCTGGCCTCCCTGCAGCTAGAAAACATTTAAACAAGTAAGTTTTTTATATCAGCTTGATTTCATCTTGTCTTCCTATGAAACATTACACAATTTTTTTTTGGTAAGCTGTTTAGAGTCAAAGATATTGCTGGTGTAGTATAGTGCAGTTAGGAAAAGTGCTTACCCTTGGACTCAAACTATTGGAGTTTTAATTTAGCCTATGATTGTTGAAACTTATTGTCAGTTTTTACTGTTCCTGAGCACTAATTTCAGGTGGAATTTAGTTTTGAAGATCACTGTTATCTTTCCTTATATTGCTACTAAGGAAGTAAAGATATTAAGAGAAAATAAAAATGTATTTTAAGCTAGAGATAATTAAAAAAATACTAGAGATAATTTATTCAAAGGGGGTTTTTTTTGTTTGGTTTATTGGATTTTTTTTTTTTTTTAGGATTTTTCTTTGTAAAACCAGAGTTGTAATTATTCCTTTAGTCTCATTATAAATGTAATATATACATACTGTTTTAAAAAACTTCAAACAACACAGGAAAAATCATTGTTTTTACCTCATAATTCAGAGATGCAGTTAATTTCGGTAGTAACCTCTTTCATTTGTAGTGTTTTTACGATACAATTTTTTAAAATATTTTATTTATTTATTGAGAGAGAGAGTGTGAGTGAGAAAGAGACAGCATGAGAAGGGAGAAGGTCAGAGGGAGAAGCAGACTCCCCATGGAGCTGGGAGCCCAATGTGGAACTTGATCCCGGGACTCCGGGATCATGACCTGAGCTGAAGGCAGTGGTGTAACCAACTGAGCCACCAGGCGCCCCTTATGATACAATTTTTATAGTAGTTTTTAAGACCTTTGCATCATTCTTGTACCTCCAACTTGTATGAGCCTTTGCAGGGCAACTAGTTGTATAGTTGAGGAAAGTGAAGCTTAGGGAAGTTGTGTCTGCCTGGGTCATATGTATTAGGTGGCAGAGGAGACTAGAATACTTTGACTCCTAATTCAAAGGTCCTTTGTTTTTTATATTGTTTGTATATTATAGTCCTACTTGGACTGCCTATTGAAGTTAATGGAATTTATGTAGCCTTGCTGCATATCTGAACATTTGTATTCTTTTATAACACCATTAAAATTATAAAAAATTGTTTTGAAACATGAGCACCATAACATTAAGCTTATTACTCTTAGAGAATGGGAGGATTCTCCTATAAAGACTAGTGCCGTGTTTCATTCATGGATGAGGATTTGTGCATTTGGCTTTTGGCCAGGTGCCTGTCACCTAGCCATAACTAAAGAAGTTCACTTGTCTGACAACTTGGAAGTTGTTAAAGATGTTAAAAAAGGTTTATTTTAGGGCGCCTGGGTGGCTCAGTTGGTTAAGCGACTGCCTTTGGCTCAGGTCATGATCCTGGAGACCCGGGATCAAGCCCCACATCAGGCTCCCTGCTCAGCGGGAAGCCTGCTTCTCCTTCTCTCACTCCCCCCTGCTTGTGTTCCCTCTCTAGCTGTGTTTCTCTCGGTCAAATAAATAAATAAAATCTTTTTAAAAAAATGTTTATTTTAGTCTAGAAGATGATGTATATAGTGAACAAACCTTTTTAGATTAGGAAGCTCCAGAAGTACAAGGGGCATGTCTGTTTTGCCTACAGAATACTTAGTACTGGTCACACAGAAAGATGCTCAGAAATACTTGTTGAATGAATAAATTTGCATCCCAAATATACTGTTATAAAAGACCTTTGTGTTATTCATTGTTAATAGAAGTACTGCGTTTGATGGACTGTATGGTCAGGTTTTGACTTTTGCTAACTTTCCTAACTTAAGGGCTTCTAGTTATTTTTTATTTTTATTTTTATTTTTTTAAAGATTTTATTTATTTGACAGAGAGAAATACAGCTAGAGAGGGAACACAAGCAGGGGGACTGAGAGAGGGAGAAGCAGGCTTCCCGCTGAGCAGGGAGCCCGAAGTGGGGCTCGATCCTGGGATTCCAGGATCATGACCTGAGCCGAAGGCAGTCGCTTAACCAGCTGAGCCACCCAGGCGCCCCTCTAGTTAATTTTTAAATAGGTTTCAAATTAATAATGGATTTGAAAACTGAGCCTTGATTATTTGCCATCCAACACTATTTTATTCTGAAAACGTCTGATATATCTCTTGATTTGCTTTCCAGGTTGAGGAATATACGGTATGGTTTCAATACTATCCTTGTGATCCTGATTTGGCGCATTTTTATTGCAAGATCACAAATGGCAAGAAACATCTGGTACTTTGTGGTTAGTCTGTGTTACAAGTTTCTGTCATACTTCCGAGCATCCAGCACTATGAGATACTGAAGACAAGAATTTAGCATTAGAACATCTATGCATATGGTGGTCTGAATGCACGAAATGTAAAATGTACTTAAATCATCTCACCTTTTGTCAAGACATTAAACCATTTTAGATCAGAGTGTGGAGTAAAGTATGGTACATTTTATGTAACATTTTAATGTTTATGCTTATAAAAATCTAGTGAACACACTGTGGTTATGCCAGCTCAAATCTACAATAGCCACCAAAACCATGACTTTAACATTTTGATCCCTGGGGACAAGGGGTAGGGTGAGGGTAGGAGTGGGGAAATAGGAACACTGACCAGTATAACTGTGCAATTCTGGAACATATTAATTAAAATATGCCTTAACATTTAGTGAATTTCTAACTTAAATATATAGTGCAGTGGAAAGCATTTATTTGGACAGGAATACTTAGGTAAGTTAGTAGTTATTTCATTCTTCAGTGTTCGATTTTTTTCATCAGTTGAAATAGGTTTTAGTTTTATTCAAACTGTAGCCAAATGATTTTCACATCATTCTGTAAGTTATTGAGTGGTCTCCTGTATGAAAGACATGTTCTCATTTTCTTTTTTCTGATTAGTGGTTTGATGCATTATTTTTGTATAAGCAATTGGTTCCATAATCAGAAGGCTATATATTATTCTAAAGACCCCACCGGATCTAAATAGGTTTGAGAATCCATATTAATATATGCAATGTGTTTTTTGAAGGAAAATGAGAATGAATTCATTAAGACCACTAGTATCAAAAAGAATAGGAATACATTTTTCTTGTCCACATTATGACCAAATAAAAATCAAATCTGTGAAGTTTTGTTCATGTTTTGAAGTTGGAGGGTTTCTTGAGACTTTGGCAAAGAGGGTGCAGGTTGGGAGGGATTCACCATATTTGTGCTCTCTTCCGTTTATACGTTTTATTAACAAGACTTTTAAAAGGCTTGCGCAGTCTTTCCAGTGAAAACTGAAAGTGCTTTATTATGGAAGAATGTATTTGCAGGTAGTCATAATATTAAGAAAATGTTCTCACATGTGTGTAAACACTTTCTAAACTTTTGACCTTGAGAGCAGAAGTCCTTCAAGAAAAATAAAATAGTGCATAAAATAACATGTATAAAATTAAATAAAGACTATTTACATACCACATAAAGTAGCAAACTATTGAATGAGTTTCAAGATACCATTTATTTTTTCTGCATGTAGTTTTAGCTTTAGAAAGAAATGCATTATAGAAACAAGTAATAGAAAGAAAATTAATGTATATTTTAATGATACATTATTATTCCCTTTAAACCTTAATAGTAGTTAACTCTCCTTACTGTTTTAACATACATTTGGTTTTAACAGATTGATCCACATAACTGTTCTAATTTAGCTGATCGAGTTGTACCATGTTTAAATCATCAACAGTATATGTTGAATGTGTTTAATGAGGTCAGTTCACAATACAATAAGTTACATAGAACTTTACATCTTAATTTTCTCTGTCAATTTAAATGCAATGTGTAAGAAGTTTATTTTGTTATTGTGAAAAAAACTAAATGTAAAGGAAATCACCTTCTTCCACGCAGGTGTGTGATCTTGAAAAGGAAAAATGCTTCCATGTTGAAGCCAAATTTTCTGTAGTAAAACTTTTAAACATTATTTTAAAAGAAATATGTATATAAATATATAATATTCTTTGAAATGATACTAAGTCTCTGGTCCAGGACCATACCTTGTGTAAGGTGTGAGAGACCATGATAGTGTCTGAAAATGGAATTAATGATGATGCCTTTAATTTAAAGTGGCCCACTAATTAACTCTAGATGCTCTATACATTGAGTACTCCATCTCTTCAAGTACATTTCCATAATTTGTTGAAAACATGCTAATAACATTTGTATGATGTTTATACTTCTGCCAGATATACTTAGAATCAGATCAGTTGTCTTTGTATCTTGCAGAAGAATCAGGTACAACTTGATAGGCATGTGAAGTACAGGAGGGGGTATGTCTTCTGAGCTATGTCATTGTTCTTGTAATCCAATGTAAAGAAATGCTAGCTGGGATGGGTGCTGAGGTCACTGCGTTAATGTTGTATGTTTGTTTAGAATTCTGTTGTCAGAAGAAACTAATGAATAAATTAATATGTCATTTTAGAATTAGTATGAAGAGTTTATAGGTTGTTAATCCCCACCAACTAGACTTTCAGCTAACTCAAAGATTTTAGAAATCATTTTTGTTTGTGTCATTTGCTAGACATGGCTTTTAGTTATGTTTGATTATATTTTCTACATGAACTCAATTTTTAACATGATAACCTAATTAAATTTAAATGTTTCATTTAATTCATTTGATAAAAGCTCTATTGTAAAACATTTGGTTTTTCCCCCACTATTCACTGTTGATTCTGTGCATTTGTTAATTGTGACATCATTTGTGGCTATATTGCAATTTGACTTGACAACATTAATATGTTTTAAAACTCAACAAAGAAGCATGGCAATACGCTCTTTGACTTGAGAATGGTATAAACATGGTATAAAATGGTAATAAAGCTTGGAAGCAGGGAGAAAAAAATTCTTATTTCTCCCCTTTTTGTGTGTGTGTCTATAAGAACTGGTTCAGGGTTTTTTGCTTTTTGTTTTAAATGTAAATTGATAATCTTTTATAAGAAGTAAATAGAAGCATTATTGGGTGCCTTTGTTTGTAAACCAAAAAGTAATAAATGAATCCCTATATTTCCATTATAGTATTTATTGTATTTTTACAATAATTATCCTGAAAACTATACTGAAAATATCACCTGTCAGATAATATGGTTAGAATTACAGGAAGCAGGCCTCACATATACTACTTACCTTTTTTAGGTACACTTATTACCTCTTGTATCCTAATGTTATTTAATTGAGTCTCTTAAAAGCATTTTAGGGGAAGCATACAGATAGGATGAATACCTTTTATTAAAGTGTTATTTTTATGTATTGTCTGGAATGAGGTGGGTTTTCTGTTTTCCAAAAACAGTACCAGGAGACTGCCAGGGTCTCATTTAGGCTCCAGCTACTCTCCTGCATGTTGAATGATGTCATTTAAATTTATAGGTACATTTGTAGTTATTTATCTATTGAGTAAGGATGAGGGAATCACTCACTAGTAATAGAGATTAACTGTAAAAAAGAAGGTATTAGACTGGATTCAGGTGAGTGGAAATGGCCTTCCAAGAATGCTTTCCAGGCTGCCTCTTAGAGCCCTCCCTTGAAGCCATTAGGACTAATTTGCTATACTTTGAGAAAAACTCTAAACTTTTGCATGAGAAACTAGAGACTGGAAGGTATGCTGCGTAACTTGATATAGAAATAAGTTAATTAAACTTATTGTTTGTCTCTGTGATAAAAGAAATATGAACTATTTTCTTACCGAATTAATGTTTTTATCTTAAAGCATTTTCTAGTCATAGAATGAATTTACCTTTTCTTTTTCCCCCTTTTTTTTTTTGGTGGTGTGCTCTTCCATTTCTGTTACTCTTAAGATTCCTAAGCTAATCATCTTTGTCAATTGAGCATAGTTGTACATAATTGTTAAATAACTCCTTTGATTTTTCTTTATTAAAGAAAAGTTTGAGTAACATTAAGTTTGACGTGCTCCTTTTGCAAATTGATGGCTCTAAAATACATTTATATAGAAGAACTTAAAGTAATAAGTATGAGTTTAATATCTTTACTGTGGGCCTGAACTCAGGAATAAGGCTATAATGTCTTTTTCTTTCCTTTCTTTTTTCTTGGGGGGGGGGGTGGTCACAGATCACAGACACTACCTCTAATTTTATACAAGAAGAAGAGAGGCAATGGAAATTTTTCTGAATTCATTAAAATATACAAATATTCATAGTTACTCTCTTTGAAATATTTACCTTAATAGTCTCGATTAGACGTTTAACTTCATTTTCATGCTACAGCTTAATGGAGTTGAATTAGGCAGAATTCCATTATTTTCTACTGGTTGTACAGAAAACCTACTACATTCTCACTCTCTGTCTCTTGTGTGTAAATCTGTGGAGAACCCTTGAGATTTTGTGGCTAGCAACTGGAAAGTTAGGTTAAACCATATAAAAGTACTAATATTTGATCATCTTAAACTTATAAAGGTCTAAAACTTTCATGTGACTCATCCTAGTATTCGAGCTACTTCTTTGGTTTTATTTTTTTAACAAATATTTGAATCTAAACAAACAGTTGAATGTGGTTTTATTTAAATAGTCTGGGAGATTGTCTATTTCATTGGTGCTCAAGTTTTTGACACTAAACACCTAATTTTCTGCTTTATGTTGTATATTTCACAGGTTCTTGTCATCTCTCCCAACTTGGGTCTTGGTTTCTTGAAAGGAAAACCAGCCTTGCATCTTTCATGTTTTATAAATAACACTAGTAAACATTTGTTGAGCACTTGCTGTGTTGGGCAATACTCATTTTACATATGTGCACTCATTTATGCCTTGCAGCAATGCTTTGAGGAAGTTGCTCTATCACCTGTGTTTTATAGGTGTGTTAACTGAAGCATTTTAGTCAACTAAAGCAATTTGCTCACATTACCCTGGTAGTGACAGAGCCAAGGTTTGAACTCAGGTAGTCTCGCTCCAGAGCCCCACTGCACAGTTCTGCCACACGATACTGTCTTTCACTGTAGGAACACAGATGTTTCTGGACTACTCAGAGAAGTTGTCTGACATGCTGTTGTACTAAATGTCTTTATTGGCTTTCTCATTTTGGAATCCAGCAGTCATCAGAATCTTTAGAACTTCTTATGGGTTCATGCTCTGTTTCATATTGCAGTTATATGTTTATCTGTTCATATCACTCACCACACTGTAAGTTTCTCAGTGGTTCCCAACCTGAATATAATGAACTGCCTACCTTTTAGGATTTTGTGACTACATAGGAAAGTAAACATGATTTTAATAAAAATATGAAGAAAGAAAAGGACAAAATGCTAAAAGCACTGCTTAGTATTCCAGGGAAGAGCTCACATAAACATGACATTGAAGTTGTGGTCCAATCAGTCTGATTGGGAGAATGTTGGGATAGGGGTGCATTCCAGGTGTAGAGAAGGGATTTGTAAAGGCTGGGAGGTGTGGAACAGTGAGGATATATTTTGATGCTATAGGGATAAGATGAAGAAGGAAAGAAGAGGCAGCTGGAGGTCAACTGAGGGCCTTTAACATGGTTAGGATTAACTATAGCTGTGAAATACCTCTTTTCTAAAATAAACAGTTTTCCTGACCAACGCGCACCCAGTTCCTATTAACTATCAATAGATTTTGGACTTGAACTGAGACATTACCTTTCTTTTCTAAATGAAATCAGTTTGAGAAAAAAAAAGAACACTAAGTATTTTTTTTAAATAGAACTTCCTTTTTTTTTTTAAGATTTTATTTATTTATTTGACAGAGAGATCACAAGTAGGCAGAGAGGCAGGCAGAGAGAGGAGGAAGCAGGCTCCCTGCTGAGCAGAAAGCAGGATGCGGGACTCAATCCCAGGACCCCGAGATCACGACCCGAAAGCAGAGGCTTTAACCCACTGAGCCACCCAGGTGCCCACAACACTAAATATTTTTGAGGATACAAAGCACAACAGAATTTAAACGACTGCTCTTTTGTGATTATGCATTTGGCATCCCTAGACCAGCAGCATCTGCATGGCAACTGCCAGGAAATTCTCACTTGGGAATGGAGGAATCTTCCCTGAGGGCTTGGGCCAGCAGAGCTGAGGAGGACAGAACAATGGGGGGGGGGCCCCCCGCGGGGTGTGTGTGTGTGTGTGTGTGTGTGTGTGTGTGAAATGTCTCGTGTCTATCTTAGGCTGCAGTCATTTCTCATTCTCCCTTCCCCCTCCTCCTCCTGCTGTACCTGTGCTCAACTCTGGTCCTCATCACCTCTTACCCCAATGACTCTAATGCTCCCACTCCCTGTTAGAGCCACTTCCTCCTCTCTGGCACTTCTCAGATTCATTCTAGGTAACCAGAACAAACTTTATAAAGCAAACAACTGATCCGTTCTCTCATCTGCTAGACACTTTGATGTTTTCCCCGTGCCTTAAAGTATGACCTCTTCAGTATAGTCTACAAAAGCATCCTTGATCTGGCCCCTGTTGGCTCCTCTGCCTTCCCTTCTCTCTCCTTGCCTTGCATTTTATACTCTGGAACAGCAAGCTGCAGCCTCTGCTACTTTGCTTCTGCTGTTCCTTCTGTCTAGAATGTCATCCCTAACTTTAACTTCTCATACTCATTGATTAAGCTCAGTCCAGCTGTTCTTCTCGAAGACACACTTGTCTGATTACCTGCCCCTTCTCTCTGATACTTTTTGGCACAATTGCATTGTAGTTAGTTCTGCAAAAAGGGTGTTCTAACTAACGCTAGAATGGGAGTCAGAATTGGTGCACTGGGCACCTCCTTGGATTCTCTTCACTTGAGCTGATAAGCATGAGGGTAGTTTGGGAGAAAGCACTGAGTGTGGGATTGCAAAACAGAGAGAGACGGGAGATAGGAATGCAGTGGGGGGCTGTTTACAAGAGGTATTTATTCTCAGCCAAACCACGTGAAATGTCCGTGAGTCTTAGAGAGGTGAGTCACACACTCTGGGCTCAGACAATGCAAATTTGGGGTCTTCTGATGACAAAACCCAGTGCAAATGTGAGGAGAGGCCATTCTCTCCTCCTTGGCATGGAACCCAGCATCACTCTAGCACCCTGAGGCCTAGAGGTTCAGTGGGCATCATTGGCACCCAGGCCTACCATGGGCTGTGACTTGCACATGGGCACCCAGAACAAAGGGCTGGGTGTAGTGCTCAGGTCTCCCCAAAGCAAGTAGGAGCTTCTCTGCTTTGCATAGAAGGCTTTGTGGTCTTGTGGCAGCCATATTGGATCGGCTATGGGTTTGTCATGTATTGGTGTGCGGAAGCTCCCTTTTGCAGCTGTAATGATAGAGGACGTTGACAAGGAAGAACCTGGGCAAGCTGTGAGTGAGGGCCAAATGTTGGTGAAACTGATGGATCGTTTCAGGATTACATGTCAAACACTCTGGGAATTTCAAGAAATATTTGAGGGACACTGCAGGGAATTAAGGTCCCTGAGTTAGTTGAATTCATGGGCCCCATTTATAGTCACAAGCTACTGAGGACTGAGGGCATTGAGTTAATATGTTCAGTTTCCCCACACTGGCCCCCAAAATCTGAAGGCTGGGCTATTCTTGTTCCTTTTTGGCTCCCTGCCCAAGTTCTGTTCCTCTTCCTGCTTCCGTTTCATAGTTCTCCTGGGCCCCATTCTGAATTGAGTGAGGGCCAGGAGAGCTGTGGGCTTAGAAACCACACACTGTCCCTGCAGCCCTCTGCAGACCATACTCCGCCAGGCTGCTGAAAGAAGACGCCTGTCTTCATTGCCTGAGAACCGCCTGGCCCTGGGTCCCTTTTCCTCCCTTCCATTTTCCCAGGATAGGACAAGGGGGATGCTGGGGAAAGAACAAACACATTTAGAGTCAGACAGATATAGGTTCAAGGTCTGGCTCTGTCTCTCGAGCCCCTTACACAACTCATTTACCTTTCTGAGTTTGTTTTCTCACCTGTAAAATAAGTCACTGTGAAGATGGAATGTGATCAGGTATGTAATACACCCGGGGCCATGCCTGACTCAAAGTCAGCTTGCTTAGTAAGTGCGAGCTAGCTCTTAGAATCAGTAACAGACAAGCCTGGGAGCACAAGCTCTGGTCTGCTGCTGCTCGTGGGGTGCAGACCTTCCTGCAGGCTCAGAGCAGGGATTTGGACAATGTCGTGGTGCCACTTTTACTGAACCCACCTATTTGTGAGTGACATGGAATGCAGATTTTCTTTCACTGACCTGCTACCTCCAGGTCTGGGATAGGAATTCAATGTGGTGAACTGTTTAAAGTGCCTGTGTCATCTGCAAACCCATAGTCTAGCCATGAGACCCTTCCCAGCTTGGCCCTACTTTATCCTTCTACCCACCTCTCTCACTCAAACTTTTCTTTTCCAACCCCGACAATTGGCGATCAGTTTGCCGACAGAGCTGCTACTGCCATTTCAGGCAGCACAACTGTCCTGCACATTTGTGGACATCTGACCTCACTGGCCTCCACTCACCGAACGCCCATGGCCTGCACCCCCTACCATTCATTGCCAAATGCCTTCTGCCTTTCCCAAGCACACCAGGCACTCTTTGCACTGGCTTGTCCCTCCTCACCACCACCTCTCCACCAAGCCCCTCAGAACACCCAGCTCAAATGTCACATCTCTGGAAGCTCCTCCTGATTCCCTGACCCCAGTCACAGCTGTGGTCCCTCCCTGTTACCCAGCAGGGATCATCACTATTGATGGGCTGTTTGGAGGTCAATTTCCTTCCTTACACTGCAGCCCTGAAGGGCTGGACCACATCTTAGAAGCTTTCCTGTACTACTCACAGTCCCTAGCATCCTGCTCTAGATGCAAAAGGGGCTTCACACAGGGTCCTCAAGGAAAGTCTTCCTCAGCAGGGGGCAGGGTGGGGACAGGGACGCAGCTTGGCTTCCCCTGCCACCCAGTGGCGGATCCAGAGCTGGCCTCGGAGCTCTGGAAAGAGCGGCTGGGCAGGTGGCTAGAGCCCTGGGCTCCTGAGGCCCGCTCCCGGCAGCGCTCCCGGGGAGCCTGGGTCTCCCGGCAGCCCATGATGATTATTATCACTGTGACAACCACTGTTTGGGCAGCTATTTACAATTGAAGGAGCTTGCATTTCACACACAGGATTTCACCCAGACCACACAGCAACCTTGTGAAGTCAGCAGGGCAGAAGTTTTTAGTCTTATTTTACGGATGGATAAAGGGAGGTGAATAGTATCAATAACACCATTAGTTGCTACTACAAAAATAACATCTTTTCTTCTCCCACCTTCTGTCTTTCCCCTAGCCCAAGGACTGAGTGGCATCGGCCTGAGGGATTTCCTGTCATCGTGTCACAGACTCTCGAATGCAGCTCTTCTTGTCTCAGACTGCAAGGCCCTAAAGCCATGTGCCTCTGCGTTTCAAAGCAGCGATGTTCCATAGACGCGTAATGTGGGCTCCATATGTAATTTAGATTTTCTGGTAGCTACATTAAAAAAGAAAAAAGGAAAAGAGGTGAAATCAGTTGTGTGTTTTTTTTAAAGATTTTATTTATTTATTTGACAGAGAGAAACACAGCTAGAGAGGGAACACAAGCAGCGGGAGTGAGCAACGGGAGTGACAGGGAGAAGCAGGAAGCCTGATGTGGGACTCGATCCCGGGTCTCTGAGATCATGACCTGAGCTGAAAGCAGTCGCTTAACCAACTGAGCCACCAGGCACCCCATGTGAAATCAGTTTTAATGAGATACTTAACTCACCCAATATATCTAAAATATTATTCTAATGTGTAATCGATATAAAATATTAATGAGATATTTGATATTCCTTTATTGGTACTGAGTCTTTAAAAGCTGGTGTGTCGATTTTATTTCCAGTTTGGACTGGCCATATTGCAGTCATACTTCAAGTGCTCAGTAGCCCTATGTGGCCAGTGGCTGCCATACTGGCTAGTGTGGTTCTGAAGAAAGGAATTTGGCTATCTAGGAAAGCCTTCGCTGACTGGAAGTCTCTAACCAGCTTGTGGCCCTGGTAACCCTTAGTCTTCCATCAGTATCTGGGCTATTTGTAAGAGGAGTAGGGGATTGGAGGGTAGGTAGGAGTGGAGAATGGGTTTTTTTTTTTTAAAGAACTGGTGGTTTGCTCTGTGGCTCCCTTCCCGTACCCTTAGAAGAGAGGAGGCTAGAGCCCTCCCTCTAATTTGAGCCCCGTCATGGAGGCTTCTGTACAATGCACAAGCTGAAGCCAAAGAGTGAGCCTGGCTGGAATTGATCCTGATGTCAGAGCAAGGAGTGAGAGCTGCAGAGTGAATAAGGTGAGTTGGGCATATGGCACGGCAAGGGGCAGGCGGTCCATGGGACATTCGTCACCTTCAGGGAGCCACTGCATTGTACTCATGCCAGTGCAGAGATACTGCATAGAATGTGCCAAAGGATCAGGGACTGAGGGGCCGGTTGGGAGTGGTCAGGCAGGACTTGCGTCACTTACAGCACAGGATGGTGTAACAAGAAGGGGTTTGGGAAACCCGTAAGAGTACTCCATGAGAGAAAGAGCCCGAAACTTGGCACCTGCTCCCCAGAGGCTCCTGAAGCTACATTACAACATTATCTATGGAAGTTCTTGTCCTTTTCCCCAGATCTCCTGATCATCCCTCCATATGATCTGGGAAAGCCCCAAAATGACAACTTCATGTAGTGGAAGGCAGTGGAGGAAAGAAGATGGAAGGAACTGACCATGAGCTTCTTTTCCTTCTGTGGCTTCTCCAGTAGTGGCAGACACTGGGGGGGGCTACGACAGGCAGAAACTGAAATTCCTAGAGGACACAAGACTAGGTGGCCTCAGCTGGGCCCTAATGCCCTGCTTTTTGACAAGTCTTTTACTTCAGTGACAATCGTTCATGCTATGAATATTTACAGAACACTCAACAATGGTAGTTGCTTGGGGCGCCTGGGTGGCTCAGTCGGTTAAGCGTCTGCCTTCAGCTCAGGTCATGATCCCAAAGTCCTGCTCTCCAACCTTCTTCTCCACCCTTCCCTCCACCTGCTCTGTGCCCCAGGAGGCTGACTTATCTGGACTATATCAACAGTTCCTTTGCTCTCTAGTTGGATTTCCAGTTGGGGTTGGCCAACGGAGACAGGAAATTGGGGGAAAGAGAAAGATGGGTTAGGATATTTATTTTCCAAAGTCCCTTAATGCAAGATTACTTCAGACTGCCCAGATCTCTCCAACAAAGGCGGTGTGGCTCTGGATACAGTAGCTCTGTCTTCGGGTTTCCACTTACCTGCGGGCTCAGGGGTGGAGACATCTAGCCCGGGGTACTGCACTCTTCCTTTAGTCCTCCTACTCTGTGCACTTCTTTGTACACAGTTTGTTTATAAAATTCTCTTTTAAAGCCATTGTAATTTGAGTACACTATCTGTTACCTGACATAAAACCTCTCCGTTAGGTAAGGGAAATTGATTGGTTGTGAATGTCTTTAAGCCACATTGACTCCTTATGTTCTCTGCTTTTCTAAGCATTCACAGGCCATTCACTTTACCTATTCCTTCTAGACTCTAGTAGGGAGTCAATTAGGTTTGGCAGGCTGTAGTTTTGGGAACACTCTTGAAAAAATATGGCTGCATTTGCTGGTGTCAGTTCTTTAATACCCTCCCCTATGCTTTAAGGTGCTCTAGAGATTTGGCCACTTCCCCCTTTTAGTTTTTCAGCTGGAATAACCTGGCTTATGGGGCGCCTGAGTGGCTCAGTTGGTTAAGCATCCGACTCTTGATTTTTGGCTCTTTCGTGATCTCAGGGTTGTGAGATTGAGCCCCACATCGGGCCCCTCAATGGTCAGGGAGCCTGCTTAAGATTTTCTCCCTCCCTCTCCCTCTGCCCCTCACCCCTACCCCAGCTCGTGCTGTGGTACTCTTTCTCTTAAAAAAAACCAACCAAACAAACAAACAAAAAACCCAGCCCAGGTTGTGCTGTGGTAACAAACAACCTCCAACACTGAATGGCTTAAGATAAAAACAGGTTGGTTTCTCGTTCCTGATAAGTGTCCATCATGGGTCAGCAGAGGGCTCTGCTCTCAGTGAATACTCAGGGACCAAAAATGACACCAATAGATGGTGCTGGTCATTGTCCCAGAGGGAAAGAGAGTTCTGGAGGATCTTGCATGGACAATTAAATGTTTGGCCTGAAACTGACACCAAACTTGTCACAAGGCCCCCTACTTCCATATGCCTCCAAAGGGACCAGAAGGGCAGTCCTACTGATCGCCTAGGAGGTTCCTGATTTCAGGGGTATCTCTTATCTGTCCAACTGGAGTACAAAACCTCTTGGGACAGAGTTGGTTTTTTTTTTTTTTAAGATTTTATTTATTTATTTGAAAGAGAGAGATCACAAGTAGGCAGAGAGGCAGGCAGAGAGAGGAGGAAGCAGGCTCCCCACTGAGTAGAGAGCCCGACACGGGCCTTGATCCCAGGACCCTGAGATCATCACCTGAGCCGAAGGCAGAGGCTTAACCCACTTAACCACCCAGGTGCCCGGGACAGAGTTGTTTTTGCATGGCTTCTTTTTAGCCTGTGTCTGGACCAGAATCATGTTCAGCAATACCCACCTGAAAGGTAGTTTGCCCAACCGTGATTTTAAGAGTAAATAACATTTGAAAACAAAAAAGTGTGCTAGGTATTTTGATATTTCACCAGCGGTTACTAAGAGGTGTATGTGTATGTGTTTTAATGTCCATGGTAAGTACTAGTTCTTCCAATAGCAAAATCTCATATGAAAAGTAAAAAAAAAAAAAAAAAAAAACCCACACAAATATACAGAAGGGAAAGTATATCTTCTAGATGTGCCCATTCTGCCATTAGATTTATTTCAAACTAAGTATACAATTTGGTTGGGAACCAATGGGAAGCATGGCACATATTAGGCTAATTTTTGTGGAGCGAATGAGTATCATCATGTCCACATATTCACCTAGCCTCCTCGACCAGCTTTTTCTCATGTTGCCAGACAACAGAGAACATGTGTTCATTTCAAGCATAGTGAACATGGAGGAGCTGAGCTCGCACAATGCCAACAAGGTGAGATACTGAGGGTTTTTACTCTAGCACAGAACCGTAGAATCTGGGCTAGATGGCCTTTTACTGTAGGAGGACAAAGGCATGGCTGGAGACAGGCCATATCCACTCTTCGCTGGCCACTGCCGACCTCACCTCTATAAGCTCAAATCTCCCTGGCTTCACCAACGCGAGAGGATAAGATATGGTTGAATTAACATTGAATCTCACATCTTGATTGCTGTGAGTCCCATCTGCTTAGAAAAGAGCTCCAGGTGGTCTCAAAGTCACCCCTAGGTATTTCTGCTTACCTCGACTCAGGCCAGTCCATTCATGCTTTTCCGTTCCTTGATGCAGATTGGTGCCTGCAAACCATTCTGTCTCTGGTAATGGTTCCGTTGGTTGGTTTATTACACAGCTCTGTCAGGCACAGCTGTCCTCTGTTGGTGGGGCCCTAAGCCCTCAGTGAGGAGTCAGGGACGGTAGGACCACCCCTCCAACTCTGAGTCACATTGGATCATTTGGCTCCTGAAACAGCACACAGGTCCTTCCAGAAGAGTGTCCTCAGCTTCCGACCCTGTCTTCTTCCCTCTTCGCCTTCACCCTACCCCCACCCTAATCTGACTCTATTCCCCCTCTTCCCACCTCTACCATTTCCTATCCTTCGTTCGCCACCTCTGGCAGGGGATGGCTCAAAATTTGTCCCTCAAACTGGGCCAGGGATCTGTCAGTATTTCCTTGTCCTTCCCTTGGTCCTTGTCATGGTCAGATAAGTAGCGAGTGGTAGAGCCAGGTTTCAAATCCTTACCCACCTTTGTACTCACTTTCCCCTAAAAGCATACACTGAGACCCTGAGAGAAAAATGGAATACAGAAATTATTTGTTTCCTGTCAAAACCTTTAGTTCTCCTCCTTTCCCCAAATCTGTCCCTCTCCATGCATTCCTTTTCTTAGTAAATGGCCTCACCCCCTATCCAGCCTGCTCACGCTCCATCCTGCTCAGAAGTCCCACCAGCACTACTTACAACATGGAGCTCACATCCATCCAGTTACCACATTGCCTCCATCTTCACTCTGATCCAAACCATTGTTATTCCTCTGCTGGTCAACCCGTCAAAGACCTTCTACCTGGTCCCATCGCCCAGGCTTAGCCCACTTCATTCTCCATAAAACAGTTGCACTCAATTCTCCATTAAACATCATTGGATCTCTTATACCATGCTAGCCTCCCTCGTGTTTGTTGATCACATTTCAAAATATTCATGTGCCTGTTTCTCCCCACTCCATCCTGCATTCACTGACTTCCTAGACTTCCCCTGAAAGGCAGAGAGAAGTTCCCTACTATGGCACTGGGCACAAAACCTGCAGATATTAAACCATAAGCAAAGAAGAAAAGCTTACTTTTCTAAGCAGAAGACTGAATATTCCTGTGCAGACTTGCAGGGTGAGTGTTCGTTTTCTTCCTGGGGAGACGATGAGGGGCAGGAACAGATTAAGAAGCCTGTTATCCCCTGTGGGCACGCCCCCTTTCTATGGCTCAACACCCTCAGTAATGCCTAGAATGGAAGGTGGAGGGTCTCGGTGACTGGAGGGATGCAGGAGGCAAGGAGGGACCCCTTTCCCTCTCCACAGGAGAGCTGGACCGAATCCATCTGTAATTGCCACCGAGCTGCTCCCTGGCTGGGAGATGCTTCAAAGCAGTGCTTTTCCGGGATTAGCGGAAGCATGTGCCCTCCCCTCAACCCCCTGGTTCAAAACCTTTTGAGGAAGTACGTGTGATCTAAAAGTATCATTGCTTTGATTTGATTTTTCATCAAAGTATTTGGTTTATAATTTCAAAGTACTCTAGAATAAGAAGGTATGGGATTTTTGCATCTAGCAAAAGAGGACAGAGGTTAAAAAAAGGTAGAAAATTCCTGTTTTAAAGCAAAGAAACCAGCATGTGCCACAGTGAGGGATTTGTCTTATGTATTTTTATTATTGTTTCAACATTTTTTGACTGGAGATAGATAGTGTTGGCTAGGGGGCCAATTCTTAATATAAATGAAGATGCCTTTTTTCTTTCTTTTAGTTTACATATAATGTATTATTCACTTCGGGGTACAGGTCTGTGAATCATCAGTCTTACACTATTCACAGCACTCACCGTAGCACATACCCTCCCCAATGCCCATAACCCAACCACCCTATCCCTCCCTACCACAACCCCTCAGCAACCCTCAGTTTATTTCCTGAGATTAAGAGTCTCTTAGGGTTTGCCTCCCTCCCCGGTCCATCTTGTTTCATTTTTTCCCTCCCTACCGCCTATGACCCCCCGCCCTGCCTCTCAAATTCCTCATATCAGAGAGATCTGATAATTGATGAAGATACTTTTGGAAGTGATGTAACTATCTCCTTTGTGCAGATTAGGATTAGATTGTGATTAACCAAGGCTGCGAGATACACACTTTAATGCCGGCTGTGGCCAGGGAGATGTGGCACCTGGTGATGAAGGGGCCCAGGACAAGGTTGACTTAGAGCAGACAAAAGAAGTAAGTAAGAGGAGAGTGGGGTGGAATACAGTTGTGCTCACTCAGAAGCTGCAGGAAAGAGACAAATGAGAGACAAAAAGTTTTTTTATGATAAAAATGAATCTACTATGTTTCTTTGGAAGTTAGAAACCTCATAGTCTGAAACAAACAAATTTGACTTAGTCCTTTATTGGCCAGAATTAATAGGAAAGGCAAAGTCTATCATTGTATGTGCCTCTGTGTGTGTGTGGTCATGTACACACGTGCATGTGTGTGTGTGCATTTGCATGATTGTGGATGCCTATATGCACACCTTTCCTGGGGGTCCATGGGTAAGCCCCCAATGAAGCCTCTTAGCAGGTGGATGCAGCTCTTGGTTCTCCTTGTCCATGTCCTGTTAGATTCATTCAGAAGCCACTAGTGACCCCCTTGCAACTCAGAGATCTTTGCTAAGATTCCCAAGCCCTGGCACCTGGTGGCCAGTGTTTTTAGCCGTTTCTGCTGGAGTCGCTAGTAGTTTTTTACTACTCAGCATCCATCCCCTGCTTCTGCTAGTTATAGTACCCGGTTTTCTAAGTTCCAGGGAGGAAGCATGTGACCGGCCAGTTAGAGTGCTGTGTCTCATGGATTTAGTGATTGGCTCAGTAATTGGCATATATTCTATTGAAAAGCCAATACGATTTTTTTGGAGGCAGCTGCTGGGGAACATTACATAGATCCTGCCAATGAAAACAACAGAGAGAGGGAAATGCAATATTGAGAGAGAAAGAGAAACAGTCTTCATGACTTTTTCATATATTTTAGATTGCTGGATCAAGCCATACCTGAAGTTAGTTACCCATGTACTATTTAGTAACCAACTTCCTTTATTCCTCCCACTTAAACCTGGTTCGCCTCTGTTTCCCATCATTTGCAACAAAAGATATCCTAACAGATACTGAGTCCTCCTCCTCCTGGGGACTTCAAGTGATGCAAAGATCATGGTTGTTTATGAATCCGGCATCTCTTCTCTATCCTCCAAGTCTCCAAGAGCATCATTCCTTTGTGGTTTGGGTGTTTTCCCTATTTTCAGCGCTTGGAAGACTTTCCATTCTGGAACAATCCAGCTCGAGCTTCTATTTATGACTAGGCCTTTGAAAACGAACAAAAAAAAGCCTGCTACTTCTTCCATGAGGCAAAGGGTACTTAGAGCTCTTGGACACAAATGCTGGGCTGATCTTCCAGAAATGGGGAGGCGATTTACCTTTTCATTTGCCTATAAGTGGAGGAACAAACTAGATAACTCAAGAAATTAGCAAAGTCCTAGTAATAGAGCACGTGACCATTGACTCTCTTTCAGGTGGGTTTGAAGTACCGTAAGGACAAGACTTCAGAGCAAGACACAAGGCACTGGACCCAGGGCTTCCTGCCCAGCTGCCATTGGAGAGGCTGGTGACCAGACCTACAGTCACATCGCTGATCATAAATTCAGATGTCCCCAGGGCCAGGTGGGTAACAAAACTAGCCCGGGAGAGGATGGAGTCACATCGGCAGCATGGGGACTCTCTGAAACAGGAGAAAACTGTGTAATAAACAGGCAGCTGATACTCAGCTCAGCCTATTGTCACCATATGAGAAAACAGGCACAGTGTGGCTCAAGTTTAAGAGAAGCCCTAAATTTTGTGAGTTCTAAATGGTTGCAGCTAATTACATTAAAAAAAAAAAAAGAAAAAGAAAATAGGACTGTCCAGTCAAACAAAATACACAAGTTGGCAAGATGCAATTCTTCTGTTCCTTTGTTTAAGTCCAAGATAAATAGTGTCTCTCAGATAGAGTGTTCATTAGAAATCAGATTCTCCAAATGTCACAAGCTCAAATGTGGTTGATAAATGGGGGGATGATGGCAGGGGCATGTGGAAGCTGCCCTGGTTCCCATGGGGTGCTCCGGCCTGGCGGGAGCTGAAGCCCAAGTGCAGGAACACAGCTAGTGACAGCAAGGTCCTCCCTTGCCTCCTGTCACCTTAGCTGGGCCACCATCTCTGTCTTCCCCAAACCTGGGCATGTTTCCTCATCTCCGTGACTCAGAAGACTATAACTTCTCTTACATTGCCTTCCATCAAATGTCCCTTTCCTCCTTTTTCTCCTTTTCAAGTCAAAGTCCTTCATTTTCTGCAGATTTTTAAAAAACGTATCAAGAGCTGAGCATTCTTTTTTAGACTCTGCTGGTATTTTTTATCAAGATTGTTGTTGCTTTGGTTAGTGCTCTGATCGCAAACTTGTGGATGTGTTGAATTGTCTGCCTCAATTCTATTTTCCCATAAGTCATATTATTTTTAGTGTGCAATTTTACAGAAAGTATTTTCTCCCTCCCTCAGGTACACACAGATCTCGTTATTGCACAAACACCTGCACTTTTTTTTAAAAAAAGAGCAGAATGATAGATAGTCATAGATTGCTGACCTTGGACCATGTTGCCTCAGCTCTCCTTCATTTGCTTACTTTTATATGGTATTATCAAAGTTCAACCTTTCTTTTAATCATTTTGTTTGTTTAATATTGAACCATAAAAAAAGCTTACACCTGAATCTCGGGTCCTAATAAGGTGAACCTGGAAGGTTTTCTGGACCCCCAAATTTAATTTTCAAACCTGGAAGACCTCGCTGTGCCCCTCAGTACCAGGAGGGGCCCTTAAGCAAAACCATGTGCGTCCGCAACGCAGCATAAACAGATGCTACACACCGTAAAGGACGTGAGATGCAGGCAGCTGGAAAATTGTGCTACAAAAATAAACACCCACTTTCTGCAAATTGGGCAACTCTCATTAGCCCCGGGAAGCTAATTTTCATGGTTAAGTAGTTAAGCTGCTGATTAAAGGCACAGACCATTTAAGCACCTGCTTCTTTAATTTTCCTTCTGTTTTAAACTTTGGCCAGGAGATGGCGCTCTTGAATGTAATTTGGCAGCGGATCCCTCGCTGTCGGTGCTACGAAATCAATTTAGCACCTGAAATACTTCCTTCTTAAACTGAGAAAATGACTTGGATTTTCTGCTGGGGAGAGGAATGCAATTTTAAATCCAGCTAGAAGCCTGAGTGGCTAAGAGCATAATAACACCAGCTGTCATGTTTTCATTTGGATCTAAAAATTCAGTTAATGCTGATTAATGTGGGGGGGGGGCGGGGAGGCAGGTGCAGCCCCAGTGCTGTGTTGTTAAACCAAAAAGTAATAATACTCTGTAGGAAAAAATAAGGCAGTTGAGGAAGGACTAATATTTGATCTGACCACATTAGACTAAAGAGAGCTTCGTACACCAGGGTGTGGTAGACCCTTTTTTTTTTTAAGAGATTTTTATTTATTTATTTGACAGATAGATCACAGGTAGGCAGAGAGGCAGGTAGAGAGAGAGAGGGCGAAGCAGGCTCCCCGCCGAGCAGAGAGCCTGATATGGGGCTCGATCCCAGGAACCTGGGATCATGACCTGAGCCAAAGGCAGAGGCTTTAACCCACTGAGCCACCCAGGCGCCCCTAGACCCTGCTTTATATCTTCTGTACAAATGCCACAGAGAATAATATAAGCTATCTATCTTTTATCTTCCAGACCTATCTTTGCATGTTCCTAGAGGCCATCAAAGCCATTATTCCCAGGGCTGAGTAAAATAGGAGGTTTTGGAACCAAAGAATTTAGGTACTTTCTTTTTTTTTTTTTTTTAAAGATTTTATTTATTTGACAGAGTGAAACACAGCCAGAGAGGGAACACAAGCAGGGGGAATGAGAGAGGGAGAAGCAGGCCTCCCGCCGGGCAGGAAGCCCGATGTGGGGCTCGATCCCGGGTCTCCGGGATCATGACCTGAGCCGAAGGCAGTCGCCTAACCAACTGAGCCACCCAGGCGCCCCAGAAAGAATTTAGGTACTTTCAAACATTGCTTTTTAGGCAGCTTCTACCTATATATGCATATATATTTTTTTTAATAAAGATTTTATGTATTTAAAAGAGAGAGTGAGCAGGGGGAAGGGACCGAAGAAGAAGGAAAGAATCCTCAAGCAGACTCCAGCCAGGCATGGGGCTTGATCTCACAACCCCGAGATCATGACCTGAGCTGAAAACAAGGAGTCAGATGCTTAACTGACTGAGCCACCCAGTTTCCCCAGCTACCATATTACTTGAAGAGCAAATTCTAGAATGTGGCAGCTGGAGGTCTGACTGAATCTTACATTGAGACATGGGTCCAAGAGTGCTCTTTTAAAAGAAAATATAATATGGCTTGCCAGGTACAGGGTGCTCTGTGTGAGGAGCTCTGAAAGCAGTATGTCTTTTAATTCTTATGATATCAAGAGATGGTGACTCTTTGTTTTGTTTTGTTTTGCTTTGTTTTTAAAGATTTCATTTGTTTATTTGACAGAGAGCACAAGCAGGGGGAGCAGCAAGGCAGAGAGAGGAGCAGACTCCTGCTGAGCAGAGAGCC